>WOVY01015328.1:0-50000 GCA_013436015.1 Rhipicephalus annulatus
TTCTTCTTCTTCTTCTTCTTCTTCTCTCTTCTTCTTCTTCTTCTTCTTCTTCATTAGTGTATCATCTGATGTTATTTTCTATTAGCTTCAACTAGAATAATTTTATTGTTGTTACTGTTTTACTTCCAAATTAAATTTTTGAGGAATGGGAAAATAGGAAGTGAGTGATCAATCGGAAGTGCTTGGAAGCTCTCAGGGCAAAAACCTCGTACTCTTCAGCAGCTCTGTTTTGGAATTCTTCTATAACCGTTAATTTGTCTTCCGCATTCACAAAGGTGCACCTTGATCATGCGAAAGCGCAAGAGAAGTTGTTGAATATACCGTAGAGCTTTGTTGTAACACTGCAGTGACGCGGAGGCACTTGCTCTTTGCACTTTGTTTTCCTGGAAAGTTAGTCCGCTTGATATCCTTACCCTCTTCCTACTATCTATCTATCTATCTATCTATCTGTCTGTCTGTCTGTCTGTCTGTCTGTCTGTCTGTCTGTCGTCTATCTGTCTGTCTGTCTGTCTGTCTGTCTGTCTGTCTGTCTGTTGTCTGTCTGTCTGTCTGTCTGTCTGTCTGTCTGTCTGTCTGTCTCTGTCTGTCTGTCTGTCTGTCTGTCTGTCTGTCTGTCTGTCGTCTGTCTGTCTGTCTGTCTGTCTGTCTGTCTGTCTGTCTGTCTGTCTGTCTGTCTGTCTGTCTGTCTGTCTGTCTGTCTGTCTGTCTGTCTCTGTCTGTCTGTCTGTCTGTCTGTCTGTCTGTCTGTCTGTCTGTCTGTCTGCAGTTTGCGCATTTCTGTGTTTACAGTGAAGCAATGGCGATGTCCTGCGTTTGGTTACCAATTAAGAAGTCGGCGGGAAAGGTATGCGATGCTCTTCGAAGGTGGCAATACAGGCAGTCGAGCTCATGGCGTTGTTCTTGAGTGCGTCACCATTGGTGCAGGCATGCATGCCTCTGAGGAGGAAACCCCGTGGACTTCTGAAATCGTATCCAAATATGTATCTCGAAAATCTTGATGTCGTGACGCTAGATCTGTTTAAATTCATCACAGTGGTGACACGCCGAACCTCTGAGTCCCATGAAACGATTTTTTGTTTATTCTCCTGTCTGTGTAGCACAGCGATCGTACAACTAAACTCGTTCTCCTCTTGTTTGGCGGGAGCCTTTCATCAAAGTCTTGTATTAAGTAAGAAGCACACGCGGACGTGATCGAACTGAAGTTGAACATGGCATTCCCTCTTCGTTTCCACTAAACGGCTTCCAGCACGTGTAAGGTAAACAGTGTGGTTTGTGTCTTCCCTGGGAGTAGGCCTCGTTCCACGTTGCTGACAAATACAGATCTCGAAATGAGCACTAAGGGAACGGAAGTAAAACCTTGTTACAGGCTGCTCGAAATGCTTGGCGCTCTTCCCTTTATTCTACGCAATTGCATTTTTTCACTTCCCAAATGTAGTTAAGGGCGCGACAGAACGGACGGGGCGATGCCTCTTGAGCAGGAAGGAACTTGCGAGCAGAAACTAAATGCGTTTCCGGGTTCCTACTAGAGTGCTCGAGAGGGTGCCAGCTTAGTGAGGTCAGATGTAAGGCTGAGAAAAACTCGAATGTCAAGCTGGAATGATCGATGACGCTTTGTAAAAATTCAAATGCCAGTATAGAGATACGTTTTGCTTAACTTGCGTTGATTAGGTTGCAACAACCTTCAACACCTGCTACGTCTTCTCTGTTAGGCTAACGCTGCCCCGGTATGGCTACTCCAGCCTGAAACAAACCACCAAACAAAGCAGACGCAGTGGACAGTAAATATTTGCTGACTGTAAGAAACACACAAATAAAGTAAAAGGAAATGTCGAAATGCACAAACTTCGTTACCATGGTATAAATTTGCCTATTCTTTGTGGCTGTTGATTGATTTGTGGGGTTTAACGTCCCAAAACCACCATTTGATTATGAGAGACGCCGTAGTAGAGGGCTCCGGAAATTTTGACCACCTGGGGTTCTTTAACGTGCTCCCAAATCTGAGTGCACGGGCCTACAACACTTCCGCCTCCATCGGAAATGCAGGCACTGCAGCCGGGATTTGATCCCGTGACCTGCAGGTCAGCAGCCGAGTACCTTAGCCACTAGACCACCGCGGCGGGGCATTCTTTGTGGCTGTTAAGACACGAAGTTTCCAATATGGTGATCACTCGTAGGTGACATCTATTCACTTGACTCCACAGTGTAAAGTTACACGTTCAATGCAAATGTTGCAACGAGATATAAAGATATCTTCATTTATCTTCGTTGGTTTAGTGATTAAGGTACTCGGCTGCTGACCCGCAGGTCGCAGAATTGAATCCTGGCTGCGGCGGATGCATTTTCGATGGAGGCGAGAATGCTGTAAGTTCGTGTGCTCAGATTTGGGTGCACGTTAAAAAAACCCAGGCGGTCGAAATTTCCGAACCCCTCCACTACGGCGTCTCTCATGATCATATGGTGGTTTTTTGGGGACGTTAAACTCTACATATCTATCAATACACACCAGAACAGGCTGCGTGGTGAACTGCTGTGACCATTGTTTATAGTATGTACCTCTTGTTAGCACTACTTTCAATCCGCAAAGGCACGATTTTGTTGCTCAATTATCTTCAAGTTGATCCTGCATAACCTTGAGCCATAAACTGATACCTCACATGCTTCAGTATTGTGCTCGAAGTTCGACATGATAGCATTTTTGTGATATCCTTTCCACACTCGCCGTCATGGCTACTGGTGGCCTTGACTTGCGCTACCACGTTATTATTATTATTATTATTATTATTATTATTATTATTATTATTATTATTATTATTATTATTTGATTTGCATACACAAGGACACAGAGGAAAAAGGGAGACAGCAAGCTACCAACTGCCACCTTGAGGGGCACAATGCTGGCTCACTCTTTCGGGAGGAGGGAAGAATTAGAGGAAACGAAGGTTAGAGTGGAGAAAGAGGGAAGAAGATGAGGAAGGGAAAATGACGAAGACTTTGACGAGTATGAGTAAAAAAACACTAATAAAAAAGAGACCGTCTATAAACGAATGGCCAGGTTCGTTTGGTTCATAAATGTAAGGAGAGCTCGGTGGGCCTGGTCGCGTCGGGAAGCACTACCACTCGGAAAGAGGTAGTCGTCTAGAGTCGCACACTTGAGTCCCAGGAATTTATATTCCTTAATCAACAAAGCCCGCTGCGTAGCAAATGTGGGACAGTGCACTACGAGGTGCTCAAGTGTTTCGCAGGAGCCACAAGCTGCGCACAACGAACTGTCCACACGCCCTTGACGGTGTAATCGTTCACGCACCAGCACAGAACCCACTCTTAGTTTGTACAACAGTGCTCGAGAACTACGAGGCAAGCCCCGGCCACGAACACGGGGAGGGAACGATCCACGTTTAAGTGTTCATATATATTACCACGTTCCATTTCTCATATCATACAAATTGGACGGGGGCATAGCCGCCATGGTGTCTTAATTAGTAGAGCATCGGATGCTTTATTCGAAGGTGACAGGTTTGGTCCCTCCCCACAGCAAGGTATTTTTTCTTACACTTTTCTGTATTAACAATTATATCAATTTTGCTATCAATAACATATACCTTCTTCTAGGAAGTCTTCTCTGCTTACTCACATTAATATCGTGGGTGTAGAAACAAACACAAAATATTGTGTCTAACATAAAAAACCCTCCCTTAAATTTTTGTCTTCTTTCCATCATAAGGACGAAACCTCGTACGAAATATCGCCCCGCCGCGGTGGTCTAGTGGTTAAGGTACTCGGCTGCTGACCCGCAGGGCGCGGGTTCGAATCCCGGCTGCGGCGGCTGCATTTCCGATGGAGGCGGAAATGTTGTAGGCCCGTGTGCTCAGATTTGGGTGCACGTTAAAGAACCCCAGGTGGTCTAAATTTCCGGAGCCCTCCACTACGGCGTCTCTCATAATCATAGAGTGGTTTTGGGACGTTAAACCCCACATATCAATCGTACGAAATATCAGCCGCCATTGCGTCGTTAGTACTTTAAGTATAGCGATGTTGTCGGAATTACTGCAGGCAGAAGACCGCAGACACTGCTCATTTGTAGGGTCGGAGTTGTCTGATAAATACTCGGAGGCCGCCGCGGTGCCCGAATCGGTTGAGATGTCGGTATGTTGACTCGAAAGCTGCGAGTTAAATTCGTTAGAAACGAAATGCCAGTGGTCTTTGTGCAATATCAGCACGTGCTAAAGTTTCCCAGGTGATGAAAATTATCCGGTGCCCGTCTGTACGGCATCTCTCATGGCGTGATTCACTTTACGACGATAAGCCCTGCCAAGCAAACCCAATCCAACCTAATCTCAAGTGCCAGCGTTGTACCTCATTAGGGTTACGCGGAAATTAGACATTCTTGATTGCTCCCTACATAAGCCTATGCTTGCACAGAAACGCAGCGCTAGAGGTGTAAGCAGAACCTTGCAAGGGGAGAAATGTGATACTAAATAGACGTTCCCTCTTCTGTAGCCTCGTCTCTGTCATAAAGATCTCAAGTAACGGAGCCGGAAGCCCATTTTTCAGCAATGATTTCGCACACTCGTGTTCGCCGGATTCCTATATATCTTCTCTTTGAATCAGCGAGTCACTGAAGTAATTCCATCGTTCGCCACCGGTGCGTCTCTCAAACTGGCGTGCCTGATCAATACGCACACGTGCCTAGGCTTTTGAGGACGACTACATCAAGAAACTTCTCGGCGTCTTGTGTGTGTAAACTTTCATACAATCTCCCCCCCCCCCCCACTTTTTCTTTTGCTCTTACGATGATTCAAGATTCGTTGTATGTCTCCAAGTGTTTTCGTCTTTCGTTTTACTGTTCATACCCGTGCTCACACTATTCTGCTGCATATGAAAGTTTTGTTTCAGCGTGTGTTCACCCGCAGGACATTCTCTGTTTATCCTTCAGATCGATTTATGCTTCAGCGTTGTGCTTATCGACGTGCATGTCGTTTATCACGCACTCTTGCTGCCGTCGACATTTCCTTCTTTCTTCATTTCTTCCTTTCTTTCTTTCTTTCTCTCTTTTTCTATTTCTTCCTTCCTTCGTTCCTTCCTTTCTTTCTTTTTTTCTTTCTTTCTTTCTTTATCGAGTCTACTATGAGCTCTCGCCTGCTTCTACAAACGCGCTGTCCATGACTGAGAAAATACCTTTATTATACTTGCATTAATGCCGGTGACCAAGTACTTCCATTACGCCATTTTTCAACTCTGTTGTCCAATTTCAGCTCGTAGTGACGTGTGCATCCGTGGTATCCTGTATGTTATAAGCTTTTTTTTTTCCATTGCGCCTTCTTGCGTAAGCCTCGAGGCTCCATCTTCATTGTCTTTATTTTTCTCGTATCATACTCGAAAAAGAAGAGCGCAAATAAAAAAAACAATTCTACCAACTATGCCTTGCGGTCGTTAAGGCGTTCAATCCCAGATTTTTATGACCCCCGTGACTGAAGCATGGAATGACGGTAGCACGAGCTGAAATGCTAGAGTTGCGTATGTTGATACAACGCATTCCTTATTCCCCTCTCTCCACGTGTATGGTAGCAAACTGGACTTAGTCTAGCTAACCTCCCTATCTTTCTTATATTATTTCTCTTTCTCTCTCTGATACAGCGCATCACTTGCTGAAACAAGAAAGAATGCTATGTCTCTGTCCCACGCATGTCGATTTAACGTTCATGCTTATTATGGAGAGCGTATGGCAAATTCTTCGAGAAATTAATGTTGGTATGTATACAACGTTTTTAAGTGCTTCTACAGCAGCAAACGTGACATTAAAGCGCCCCTTTTTCACTAATAGTTTAGCACAAACAAGTGCTGTCTGCCGCCGACAACGTGTTACATCGTTGTCAAAAAGCATGTGACGAAGTTGTTAAGTTACGCCACTTATATGGTCATCATACTGTCTTCAAGTCAAGACAGAACTTCGTTTTTCGATACAGAGAAACCATAGGAAGAACCTTGCAACTTCTCCTAAATTTCACCTTACGGGTTCTGTTTAGGGCGCAGCTCTTAGACACAGTTAAGCGGCGTCGGTGACGTCGTAAAACGGCAGAGCGAACGAGGATGAAAGAGAGGGAACGCATAGCCCAGCGGATGATGAAAGAGAGAGATAGCTAGGACAGTGTGAGGCACAGGGATCGATAGTGGCAAGACGACAGGTTGCACGACGGCCACTCACGGCGCAACAGTAGTGCACATCATCACGTGGTGGCCGATGACGTCAGTAAGGTATACGGTGAGGGCGTCCAACATTATTATATATGAAAACAAACCACTCCATAGACGGGGGCCTGTCTGTGGCGGCTTCCTTCCGTGGTCTCTCGGTTAGTGAGGCCTCTGTACGCCCTCTATACGCTCCATCTGCGGTGGTTGATGGGAAATGGGCTGCACGAAATGCCCTGCCCCAGTCGTGCTACTTACAGCATCCTTCCTCTTCTGAATGTAAACTATGTGGCAATGGCAAAATATTCCCAAGCAGGTCTTTCTGAACAATGAGCGGTGTAGCTGGTGGAGCGACGCAGTTAAGTTCGGTTCGTCTACGTATAGGTTCGTCTATGCTACATCATGAAGAAAACCTACTTTGCTAGCTCAACAGGTAGAGCGTCACGCTACTGAACTCGAGGATGTGAGTTAAATTCCCTACCACGGCAACCACATTTCGGTGAACAGAAAATGCGAGAACGCCCGTCTACTGCAATTTAAGGGCACGCTAAGACATCCATGGTGGTCGAAATTAATCTCTAGCCCCCCAACACGCCGTTCGGTACTATCATATTGTGGTTATTGAGCGTGAACTCCCAGCAGTTATCATACTTGGCGCAAAAAGGTAATGGTCTGTCATGTATTTGCCTAATACGATTTGAAGGCGACAGCCATGTTCTTTTTCTGCTCAGTCGATTGTGTGGATCATTTTCGCAAAAACGTTTCTGCCCCAACGTGGTTTCGCATTACCTCCTAGATCGGTCCCCCTTTGACCAAGAGACAATGTCATATGATGACGTCATCATATTTCGTCGTATGATGACGTCATCATATGCCGTCACATGATGACGTCATAATATGCTGTCATATGATGTTGTCATAGGATGACGTCATCATATGACGTCACAATATATGTGAGGTCCCAGGAACATGTTGATTACGACAAAAATTTCGGTAACTTGCGTCGTCGGGATGGCTTCTTATGACGACGTCGTTATGGGGTAATTTCATTGCTCCATTCGTGTTGACGCAGACGCCGCCAATGCCGATGTTCACTTTTCGCGTTTGCTGAACCATCCAAGGCTTTCACCTTAAAAAAAAAACGTTCTCAGGCCTCGGGGGTAAAATGGCAAAGGACGAGACATTTGCTCGCGCGCCGTAGGGCTACCGCCAATCGTGGTTTCAAAGATCAAATCCTCTCATCTGTTATGCCAGCGAGTCCTCAGCAAACGTCCGTGCCTCTGAAAAAGGCAATCTGGGTCAAGGCCAGCCCGCAGTCCGCCTGACGCGAACAACTCAACGGCGTAAACACGCGCGGCGCATCTCTGGCCCACGTGCAGTGAGTCAGCAGCGCACGTGACAGCGAGCCGGCGTCTTCGTGTCTGGGGGTCTGACGTGGCCCAGCGGCGACCCCATTGGAGGAGTCTGCCCTGACGACCAGCGGCGCTTCTGATTGGACATTTTGGTTGGACCCGGTGCGAATAAAAAAAGCCCTGCGGCGCGTCGCGATCGGCGGTCTTAGGCGAAAAGCTGACCTATGTGTTAGAGAGGAGAGCTCGGCTCTTCGAGTCTCTGTCGGCCCCAGTGCCGAAATTGTAACGCCTCTGTATATATGCTGTACATAAACCTTGTTTAACTCACCGTCGTCTCGTCCGCTCGTCTTATCAGCTCTGCGCAGAAGCAGTCGCGAGCTGAGAAACATACGCTACCAAACGGCTGGTGACCTTCCCGGCGGAGTTGAAAGCAGTGGCGCCTTCGGGACCGTGTTGGCGTCGCCGTCTTTCGCAACACATCAGAATGACCTCAATCAGTTTCTGACTCCCGAGGGTGCCATAGATCGTATCTAGGCGGCGAGAAGATCCTTGAGAGCTAGGGAAGCCTTTCTTCAAACGACACGCAACTTTTCTGCTTTGCCTGACACCATTACCCTTGTCACATTTTTTTCATGTTGGTCTTTCGTAAAATAGCTCCAATTCTTCGAAACTGCCTTTCACAACGCCAACATGAGATCGTTTCTCTTTCTCTTTGCGGTCTTAGGTGTTTTTTTTTTCGTATCACGTTCTGTAGATGGAAAGAAAAAAGAGGTTAAAGTGAAAGTGACTTTTGAGGCTATATGAGTCAACTAATACTACATCGTTACTGAAAACCACGTTAGATGTCGTAATACCAAAAAAGAAGCCGAAAAAAGTGAGAAAATGCCTTTAGTTGATTGTTGTTTTTTTTTCAGACACCAGTGGATAACGTAAGAACCTTCGGAAATAATACGCGCGTTTCGCAGTGAAAATGATTTTCCTTAAAGTTTCTCTATCCTGCCTAATGATTTTTAAGGTTTTCCATAGTGTTTTATTTTGTGTTGAAAATAGACCAACAACATGAACATGAACCCAAGAAATAAGTTACGTAACCAAACTTTTTGAGCTTCGTACTACTCACAATATTTAATTTTTTACTCGAAAAGAAATGGCACAGAGTATTTCAGCGCCCTTTGTTCCTTTATTTCTATTCAGCGCGTTGATTACCACATACTGCTGCAAATTTTCTGGAGCAAAAGGTTTCAATCAGACGGATCGAATGATTACTTAAAGCCTAGCGTTGCCCAAGATACGTCTAGGGGTAAATGGGTCGTTTCTCAATACGTACTGATGCATCGAACAAAGGAACGCTTACAGAGCGGGTCGAAGCATGGGTCGCTTGTTAGCCTTGTTGATGCAGCGTGTTCATGAAGGTAAGCGCGATGTGGAATTGACAAGCACGGAACAGAGCGAACACACACAGGTGCTATTTTTCAACAAAGATTTATTGAACGCCGGATGGGACGCCTATTGATTTATATATTCTGTTATCCGGCTTGCAATGAATCATCGTTGAAAGCTAATGCTTGTGTGTGTTCTCTCTGTCCCGGCCTTGTCAATTCTGTGCTGGTCAAAGCAACTTAATCACATGCGAGCAGATCGGGTACAGCCATACGAAAACGCGTGGACACATGTTAGCGCGTGTTGTATGATGTTTTACTATTTGTTTTTATAGTATCTCAAATAGTCTAGATAGTATTCAAACACATTACAAAAACCAGGAGTGGCCGAAAATTGCTCTAGAGATAGAGAGAGAGAGAGAGAGAAATAATTAAAAGGAAGAGACAGGGAGGTTAACCTAGACGAACTGGATTGGCTGCTTTTTCTACTCTCTCTGAGAGTGGGCTGCAAAATCCGCGTACAGCTGGTGGTTTTTTTTTAATGTCATATCTTTGTTTTTACATTAACTCCGGTTGCTGATTGCTTAAGTGAACACCGGGCTATGACGTCAAACGTTTTCACGATTGTGCCCCGCCACGGTGGTCTAGTGGCTAAGGTACTCGGCTGCTGACCCGCAGGTCGCGGGATTGAATCCTGGCTGCGGCGGCTGCATTTCCCATGAAGGCGGAAATGTTGTAGGCCCGTGTGCTCAGATTTGGGAGCACGTTAAAGAACCCCAGATGGTCGAAATTTCTGGAGCCCTCCACTACGGCGTCTTCCATAATCATGTGGTGGTTTCGGGACATTAAACCCACAAATCAATCAATCAATCAATCAATCAATAATTTTTCACGATTGTTTGGCCATTGTGCGCAATTCTTTGTGTGGCCACCGTCGCAATATATATGCACGTAGTTTACCGTCGCATTGAGATTGTGTGCCCAGTACAACTTCTTATCATCCGAGAAGTTAAACGTGCTGTAAGGCAGTTGTTAGCAATACCACGCAGCGCGAATGACGTAAATATGATGAAATTAACCATGTGTTGTTTTTAGAAACAGATTGTTAGTTTTGGTGCACCGTAGCATGTTTCTAGCATGTTTCTAAATTTACACTGCCTTTCTTTCAAGCATATACAAGACAGTCCTTGCAAAGATGGCCTTAAGTCCCCTACGCCACATATAACTCTTGATAAACGAAATTCTACTCGAACCCTGCACTTAGTTTTTCCACGCTATAAAAGAAAAAAAAAGTCCCCAACTCTTCGTGGCGTTCTCTATTGCTTATTGGGCTGGTTAACCGTTTTTTTTAATTCACGCACTCACGGCCATGATGTACCATTCATTGCAGCTGGATCGTCTTTGATCAGAGTTTGTAATCTCAGAAATGACGGCTTGTCACTCGAGGACGTACAAGCTATCTTGCATAACAATTCATGCAGCGCATAAGTAGCCTTTTAACGGCTAAGCCATGGCGCTTTATGTTATCGAGCGATGTCATGAAAAAAAACAAAAAAAAGGTTTCGAAAGGTTATACACATCCACAAGCTAGCAAGTATTGAATTGACAAAGGGGCTAGCTATTATACTCAATATAGAGTCAGGATATTTAGTAGACGTGTGCCTTAAGCTCGCATGTGCTGACGCCGCTCCATCGCACTGTGCAGCTAGATTTCAGAGCTCCACTTTCTTCTTGTTTTTCGTGCGTGAACTGCAGATGCGACTGCACGCTTGCCAAACATTGTCAGCGCCGGCACGCAAAGAAATGCACATATCAGGAAGAACGTCTGTTCTGTGTCTAAGCTTTTAAAATGAAAGGCTTTTTTATGCCCCTTTTTAAAACTAATTTGAAGCTTTATGCCTGGAACTAGACCTAAAGAACCCTCGCAAATTCGCTTCCACTTTTTAGAGGCGAAGCTCCTTATAGCTGCACCCTTTCGTCCCTCGTAGTCGTAGTCGTAGAGTGTAACCAGCGTTACATTTTGACCTCCAAGGTGGTGCCGGTGGGAGACTTCTCCTGTGCGTTGTTGAACCATAAAAAAAATAGCAGCGTGCGCGCTAACTAAAAGCCGAATTCTCCTGTCTTTCATTTTTCACTAGCAGCCATTGGCATGTACATTGAGCTCTATCTGACAGGAAAAGGTTACTACGTTATACTCGCTGGGTGTAACCTCCTTAGTTTTAGAAAGGTTTGACGAGCGTTGGGCCGCAGTGCCATGAATACGGTGAACTAGTATATACCATGAACTCGAGGTGGTTAAAGGTGGGAAGTAGACACGAAGCGCAAGCCGTAAGAAAGTGTGTGTGTGCCACCTCTCGTTTAGTCCTTGCAATGTCCGCTGGATGGCGGTGCTTCTATATGGGGAATATATGATGAAAAGATGCGATAATGGTGGTACTTGGAGTGTTGAATAGATGCATTTCCGATGGAGGCGGAAATGTTGTAGGCCCGTGTACTCATATTTGGGTGCACGTTAAAGAACCCCAGGTGGTCAAAATTTCCGGAGCCCTCCACTACGGCGTCTCTCATAATCAAATGGTGGTTTTGGGACGTTAAACCCCACAAATCAATCAATCAATCAATCAGGAGTGTTGAATAGATGGACGAACGGACACACAGACAGATGCATGGATGGACGCATGAACGGACGCAGGGGCGGATGCATGGATTAACGCAGGGACGGACGCATGAACAGACGCACGCACGGATGGGCGGATGGATGCATGGACGGTCACACAGACGGACGCACGGATGGACGGAAGCAAAAACGAATGGACGGATGAATGCTTCGCCCCACTCTCCATCATTCGCTCCATGGATATGCTGCCATTTTTTGTGTTTCTGTCCCTCAGAATTTTCTCAGCAATGAAGCGCGCTCAAAGGACCGTAAAGCCTGCTAAAGTGATCGTGCGTCGAGGCTGTCTTTCAACGTCGTGCACAAGCGAGAGTGGTTAGTTGGGTTCATCGGTTTATTCCCTTCGTCTCTATTTCATTGCGACGCCGATAGGACACTACGTAGCTTTTGCGCGCATCACTACAATGTGCTTAGCCGGACCATCCTTACACGCTTCACTGTTTTATCTTGCATCGCTCTTATACGCTTGCGAGCCCCTTCTTTAAGAACGTTGCCGAAGCTCAAGCGGCCGGAACTAGGGAAAACGAAAGGAGGTACGGGCGCCACGCTGTTAAACATTCCGTGCGAGCGAATTAAAGGAAAACCGAGAAGATGTATTACGTTTTTTTTTCTTTTTTACAATGTATGCAGACACATGAGGTGCGCGACGGTAGAGGGGCGTAATAACGCCATTCTATTTCTCCATTTCCCCTTCGAACAGTATATACAGGGTGTTTCAGCTAAAAAGCACCAATGATAAAAAATTATAAATAAATGCTACGCGTCCCCAATTGGCGCAGTATTGTTCTGAGCCATATAGGGCACGTCAGAATATTTTGTCTGATCTGCCAAGCGTGGCAAATAACAGAAATTACTATGTGAACTTTTTGAGTAATAACTCCAGAGAAAAAAATATTCAGTAAGTAACTTGTAGCGCTTAACCAGTGATAATGTAATTTCGAATCTGCGGTAGGATACCTGCTTTGATAAATTTTTTTTTTCAGCCTTTGTTGAAAGTGCGCGAAATTCGAAAAAACAAATACCGCGTGATTGCCGCCTAACGCGCAGAGTTTTTACTGTCTTCAAATGTATGTTCAAGGAACACGAAGGTCGCTTGAACAGGGTATTTATGACTACGATGGAGTTTAAACCATGGTAGGACGATGTCGACTAAAAAGAAAAAAAAAAGACTTCGATGAAAAAGTGGTCGCTGCGTGCGAATGTGATACGAGACTGCAAAATTCGAAAATTCAGCAAAATTTTTAAACTATGCACTGAAGACAGGACGCAAAGAGGCCGATAGATTACACTTCCTACTTCAACAGACTGATTTGCAATAACATCAAAAATACCTCGTACAATGGCAAACCCAGGCATCAAAACCGACGAGTTCGGTGGAACCGTACAGGGTTAACAAAGTAGCCGCCATTCCTCCGCAGGGTAAATAAGTAAGAAGCGTAGCCCACGAAACCTCGTTACCGGCTCCCTTTCAAAACCTATCATTTCGCAAAAGTGGCGTGACCCGATAGGAAACGCACGCGCGCAGGTGTGCTCCGCCCTTTGCGTCCAACCCACAGTGAAGCAGGCGCATTCTATCCACTCGGTGCGATGGCAACCTTCATTGAAACTTTCATGGAGCCGTTTAAACATGTAAAAGTTTAGGCGAGCAGCCGCGCCGATAAAGTGCAATGGGATGGGACGACGTTGGGATGCCCGGTAACCTTTTTGCATGTATACGCGCTCTTCGAGGCAGCTGATACTCCTTTTTTTTGTCAAACATTACACGCAGTGTTTTTGTTTTAAGCACTCTTTATGGCACCCGTTACAGCGGCTGCCGGTCCTTGCGCAGAGAAATATTCTGCAACATGACCTTTCTTCCCTGTTTACTTTTTTTGCCATTGCACGTGAGCTCAGCAGAGACGCGAAAATGATAGGTGCATGCAGGTAACTTGATTACCATGGTGCAATAACGCTCAGAAATATGGTCGTCACTCCACACAAAATGGTTTGTTTTACTTATGACACATTTTGTTTGCGCACTTTTCAAACATATTTTTTCCTGATGGCCTCGGGGCATTTATACTAAAGTTTATTTGTAAGCTTTAGAGCGCGTACAAAATTTAACTCAACAGCTGCCATCAGTGACTTCGCGACGTGACGCTACAATGTTGTGCCGGTTGTGGGTCGGCGTATACCCTTTACCAACTCATCCAGATATCGCATTGACATGGCTGACTCCCCGAACTGTGATAACTGCAGTTGCGTAGAAACTCTCGATCATGTACTGCGCTATTGTCCGGATTTTGAACAAGATCGCAGGACTCTCCGTTGTGCCCTAAGGAGACTGGATGGTCGACCCGTTATTCGGAAGATCCTGTGTGCGTGGCCTTCATGTACATCAGCCCAGAAAGCAGCACGAGCCCATCTACAATTCTTGAGGGCATCATTGCTGAGCGACTGCCTGTTAAACCCTTCACTCTGTGCGCGGTGTGTGCGTGGTGTGCAATGTCTATTCCTTCCTCTCTCTTTCTCTCTTTTACTCCCTTATTACCCTCTCCCAACGTGTAGTTTAGCAAACTCGACTTAGTCTAGTTAACCTGCCTACATTTCCTATATTCCTTCTCTCTCTCTCTCTCTCTCTCTCTCTCTAGTCACAATCTCGATCACGGAGAAAATTATTTTATCGCGTACGGTCCAGCATTGATGCTTGTGGATGTATTTCAACACGGGTACTGGGTGGCATTGACAGTTCGTGCTGTTCGCATCGAGTGCAGGCTTCGCCCAGGTGAATCCGCTGTAGAATGTTTTCTTTCATGGGACTCAGCTGCTGAATCGCAGGTTGTGAGTTCGATTCTGAACATGGCGGTCGCATATCGATGAAGGCAGGATTGATTGATTGATTTGTGGGTTTTAACGTCCCAAAAACCACCATTTGATTATGAGAGACGCCGTAGTGGAGGGCTCCGGAAATTTTGACCACCTGGGGTTCTTTAACGTGCACCCAAATCTGAGTACACGGGCCTACAACATTTCCGCCTCCATCGGAAATGCAGCCGCCACAGCCTGGGTTTGATCCCGCGACCTGCGGGTCAGCAGCCGAGTACCTTAGCCACTAGACCACCGCGGCGGGGCGCATATCGATGAAGGCAGGACGCTAAAAGCCTGCTCACGGTGCGATATTAGTGCGCGTTAAAGAGCACCAGCTGATCAAAACTTCTCGAGACCTCCAGTGCAGCATCTCTCGCAGGACGTTAAACGGCAGATATTAATGTTGTTTCTATGTATGCAACCCATCGGCGGTCATTGCATTTCCTTTCACCCTGTCAATACCGAATAGATTCACAAGGATCTACACGTCTCTATTTTTTCTTGTTCCTCTATCCTGTGTTATTCGCTTTTATTGCGGATAAGATAGCTCAGAATGAGCAACCATCGGCAGCCGTTCACTTTCATTCGGTCAATACCGAATAGGCCCACGCAATATACAGCAGCTCCGAAGGTGCTTGGCAGAGCAGCATGCTGTTTGAAGCGTGAAGGAAAGACCATTCTCATCCGAGTGTCCTGTCCTGGCGGAGCGTCCGAATCCGCTAAGCGCGTCAGGATTACGAGAACCCGTGAAGCGCAGTGCCGAAAGCTCGGCTCCACTTGCGCAGCGGCAGTGTGTAATAGCGGCAACAGCAGCAAGCAGCAGGTCGTGCAAGCAAGGACCCGTTCTCGGTGTATTACGTTATACATAGACCCAGAATCAAACGCAAAACGTGGCTTCGGTCTCGGTGCGTGTTCCTGTAGTTTCAGCGTCGAGATGGTCGAGGCTTAGCGCTGACTGCGAAAGAGCTTAATTCGCGCTCGCGGCACAAAAACCAGTGAGAAACATCTGGGGACGCTGTAAGCGGACGCTCAATCAAGTGCCGCGTTTGTTTATCTCGAGTTTTCTGTATTTTTACTTCCATCTCGGTCTTCGTCGTTCTTTTACTCTAGCAGTTTACGGTGTACCGAAGCGTGTCTCATAAAAACGCGCTATGAAGTAAACATTGCCAGTCCCCTGCGGCTACTGTCCCCTGTCGCAGCAAGTCCGAAGTCCCCTTGAAGTTAGGGAAATCACCGCTGAAAACTCCATGCAATTTACTCAGCAGTGTGGTAGCCAATCCTCATCGAGAATGAGAAGAGAATGTTAGCGGAGGTTTTAACGACCTGCTTCGTCTTCAGCGGTGAAGCAAGTATACAATAATTCCACTGATTGTGAAATGGGGAGGACATGAAGCCCGGGATTTCGATGGACATATATGTGAAAACATTCGATGATCAGTGTCTGACTCCCCCGAAACTCAATGCAGCAAGATATTGCATATAACTAGGTCCATATATTGTAATGGTGTTTCGATTGGTGGCTGGATGATTTCCAGGCTATATTTAATCTTTTCAGCCTTCTCGTATTTTTTTAGCTGATCAAGATTTCTTTTCACTAAAACATAAAATATACAGTAGCCCTAACACCCCACCAATATTAAAAAGAATCTGGCATTAAAAGTAACTCTTCCTTATTGGTAAAGCCTAATACATCTCTACATATTCTCTAATAGAGTTCTTTTTTATTTTTGTAGAAGTGTCTCATAATAAGGAAACGAAAGAACGATCAGATACAACACTTTTACGAAGCAGACCGGTTTTAACGGGTCAGTGGGCCATGTCTACGCTCTGTAGGTGAACTCTACGTGACAAGCGCCGACGTGAAATACAGCGCCGCGACATACGCGAGAGAAGTGCGCAATAAATCTAAAGAGCGCAGCTCTAGTTGCGAGTCTGTAGCTGATAGTAGCGGTGCTGCCATCTACCTCCTGCAAATGGCTCAACTGAACTGGACTTTTCACCGACATATCGAAAGTTCATGGTGGTCGGGCAAGCAAGTCGGCTAGAAACGAGAGAGAAACACTGCGCACGCCAATTGCCTTTCGCTATTACGTCACTCTGGCCAGAGCTCTGGCGTAGAGAAAGAAGGTGGGCACGGCTTCTGTCACAGCTGCATGTCGCACGTGAAGATAAAAGTTGTTACGCTTGTTGACAAAGGACTGTTTTCTATTTATTAACTTACATAAAAAGAGAGGTTGGTGCCAATGCATGGTGCCGGCTACTCATTTTTGTTGTGTTTCTTATAGTCGTCGCCGTAATGCATAAAAGAAACCACAAGCTGTACAACTCCTTCTACATCATATTAGTTAAAAAGATACAAAAGGATGCACTTAGTCTCCCTTATTCAATACAACAAAGTGTCCACCCAACTCGAAAAGATTTACGAAGCGCAGATTTTCCCGCAAACGAAACGTGCACGTGTAACATCAAAGTTCGCCAAGGAGATGTCATACGACGGCAGGCATGCGAGATGTGGACACGGGGTTAGAAAACACACGCACAGTCGTTGTTAAGCATATGGTATAGTGAAGAGGGGCATAGAGGGGGGGAGCGTGTTCCGAGTTGGTGAGGCTCCTAGACTCGTCGCTGTTGTCGGCGACGCCCTGATCACGAAGGCCCTTTCTTCACCTCGCCTTCAAATATTCACGATCTTTCCCACCAGGCTTCGGGATCCCTCAGCTGAGACCCGGTCGGTCCTCGTGTCCTCACGTTGTCCTCACTTTCATCCCGCGAGTGCTCGTTTCTTGCCCCGCCACTCATTTTTATTTAATTTTTTTCCCCAACATTTAGCGCGCTACGGCCGCTTCCTTCTATCGCGCGCATTTCGCCACTTTTATTTTAAAAAGCTTCAGCCGCGGGTAAATGAGCTTATAAAGCGGGCCAGCTTGAAAAAAATTGAGCCGGCGCTTTACGGAGGTTCCAATCGCGGTGAATGGGAGGAAGATGGCGAAGCCTGTTGATAAATCCGTACGAGAAAAACAAAGCAAGAAATTTGTCTTGTTTTTTTTCTCTCTCTTTTGTTTCGGTTGAGTAGGAAGAAAACGTGAGGATGAAAATTACTTGGCCCGTTTTTGCCCTTGAGCTTTCCGCCTATGTAGTTTCCGCTGCACCGGTATTATTCTAATTCATTAGTGCTAAGTTTAGCGCTTTCCGTCTGAATTTCCTAATTATGCCACTCTCTTAGAAGGGGAAGATCTTAAGCGTTTGGCGCCGTTAAGGGGAGAGTGTCCTCACAGTATTACGTAGGGAGCTATCAAAAAAAAAAAGAAGGGAAGGAGAAAGCCTGACTGTAAGAATTCACCCATATATTACATTAATACAGGAATAAAGGTGCTTGTTTTCAACTTAATGAATTGATCGAGGACCAGAGATAAAGAATGCAGTAAAGGCAGGGACGTCAACTAGGCTTTTTTAAGTTTGAACTTTGAACTTTATTAATAATAAACAAAATACAGTAAAAACATGTTAGCAACGTCAGGATTCTTAGCAGAATGCTAGTATCAATCCATGCAATTATAACATACATAAATTACAGGCAGGAGATAGCGTTATACAATGAACTACATTTCATCTATACTTTACCGCGGAGCGTTAAACGCATGATTTATAACGCCCTATTTTCCCCTCACTTAACGTATTGTCAGTTAGTATGGGGTGACACTACAAAAGCCAATTTACATAGGTTGAGTGTGCTTCAGAAAAGAGCAGTTCGTCACATAGCAAATGTTCAGTATGATGCCAATACTGGAGAACTATTTTCCACCCTTAAGATCTGCCCCCTCGAAAATTTCTATAACGTTAACCTCGCTTTAAAATGCCAAAAATACTTCCGATGCAACAACCTTAGTTTTTTGTTATTATGCAAGCTGACTATACCTAAAGCTATCTCATATAACATAAGGGAGAGAGACAGATGGCTCATACCTTTTTCGCGAACGAAATATGGGGTGAGCAGTCTGTCATACCTTGTGCCACGCTTGCTCAACGAATTTGAAAGAAATGGCATTTGCATACAAAGATCTTCAAGAAGTGCAATAAAACGGTATGTGGGTGAGCACTTATCTTCAAAGTAGTAGTGCGCGTTACGTTAAGTTATTTTTATCAAAAAATTTGCCTGTTATACAAGCTTCTCAGTTTGTTAAGATGTTTACATACATGATGCATAATGGTCTTTATTGCGCATACAAATTTGGTACATCTCATTTGTGCGAAATAACCTGTGCATTCCATTATTCTACATTATTTCCGCTTGCGTTATGCACTGTTTCATGATTTTTTTTCTTTTTTTTTTTGTAATTTGTTTTTTGTAATTACTTTGTAATTGTCATGTATTCATTTCGATGTGTGTCTTTATTTTTTGTTAACTACTCTGCTAGATGTGATAACCGAAAATGTTTAATAGAAATGTGAAATTAGAGATGTTTAAATGCATGGTAGGTTGTTCTTGGCTGTCGAGAATTGGGGCAAGGACCTTTGTCAAGCTGCTGTATAGCAGCTTTTTGTTCTTGTCCTCGTGTTCATTATCTTGCTGTAATGAATGCCAAATAAAATTGATTGATTGATTGATCTTGACATGCAGATCGTTTCGAATAGCATATTACTTGTACACATATACAGAACACATTCAAGAAGAGAAATCCAACTTGCGAACTACAGTTCGAACAGGTTTTTTGTTTGCATACTGAACATAACAATACATCTAAGATTTCTGTGCATCTGTTAACAGCATTCCTGGTCAGTGTACAAAACATTAGTTCACAACCTTGCGCACGGGGAAAGGAATAAAGACGCATGACAATCATCATAGGTGACAACCATGGATCAGTGCACGCAGTTCACAACACGAAGAAGTGCTTTCATGAAGAAGAGCTCTTCATGATTATTTCTTACCTTTTTAATTACAATGACGCATATTTGTTTTGATTACTCTCCCAAGCCTTCCATTCTTTTATCCCTTTTTTTTTTTCGCCTCTTGTCGTTCGCCTAGTTCAGTCGCTTCAGTACTACACTACGGTAAACGTTGTCTACAAACGAAAAAAAGTGGTACAACCAGTGACGCGTGCAATGTGACTCAGATGCAGAAGCCACGGGCGAGCCAGCGGTAAAATGGTCTTTCAGGAAACGGGCCAGGTCACTAACGGTTGCGCGTCACGCTCTGTACGTGGTTAGCGGTATGGGCGCTTTTTCTTCGGTGGCTTCTTCTTCGGTGGCTGAAATTATACACAGGGGCACATGGTGTACCGAGCTAATTAGGACGATCGATCGAAAAGAACTTCAACGAATGAAGCATATAAATGAAAGAACCAGAAAGTGAACTGTTGTGGAGTCGGGCGAGGAGAAATGTATGCAGACCACGAATACCCCACTGAATTTATCTTGTTTTCAGGGACTCCCTAACACAAAAACACGCCCTAAAAAGGGTGAGGCCGAACGGGTAGGGTAAGTCCCACTAACCAGCCGTAACAATTAATGTTCAGGAAAAAATTTGTCAGACGTTCCGAAAGACAGAAAGACAAAAAGAGGGGGGGGGGGACATGCAGGGATGTCAACTAAAAGGATAACATCCGGTTTGCTACCCTACAATAAGGGGAGGAAGCAAGGCGACAGAAATGTTGAAAGAAGAGCGGAAGGAAGCGAAGATGCACAAAAATAAAGGCAGAAACAAACAAAAAGAAAATGAAAGTGTGGAGTGGGAGTAATGTAGTCTAATCGACAAGCCACTGTCACGCAACAAGCTCAAAAACGCCTTACAGATATCTGGCGCAACGGCACTCAAAAGCAATCAAAAAAAGTCACGGCGTACTGCAAGCATAATTATTTGAACATCTTGTTGCAAACATCGTACTCTGTATGCATATGCGATTGAGTTCGGGAAACCCACTTAGTCGAAAAGCTTATTGGATATCACAGTTAGCTTGTTCTGTTTTGTAACTTCGGGTGGCATGATGAACCAGTACAAGCCGTAACGTCCCTTAAAGAAAAGGGCACAAGCATGCGTTTAACACATCTGTTAACAAAGCGGCTTACCGGCTCTTGATTACAGTGATTAAAATGGTAGAGATAAAAAGGTAGGGAGGTCAACCAGTCCAAGGTAACCGGATTGCTACCCTACACGTGGGAAAGAGATGGGGGAGATTGAAGGAAGGATAGAAAAGAGGAAAGCGACGGAAAGAAAAGTTAGTGCCCAAGTATGCAGCTTAGTCGGTTAGTGCTTTAGTGCCTCACACTGCGGCGATCACCATAAGGGAAGGGCGTGCCTGCGTCAGCTATACTTGCATCATTCAGCCAGTCTAACTTTCTGTGGTATTTATTTGCTCGTCTTTTTTTTTTCATTGAATGACCTCGTGACTTGATGATGTTGACCTTTCTGACGGTACTCTTAGGCGCGAGATCAGAGACTTTATACATGATTACGTTTGTGTGTTTCAGGAACTACTGAGTGCTCGTCAATGCTATGTCGGGATTCAAGGTGTCACTTTGAATATGTCTCAAAACGTTCCATGTTCCTAGTCTTCATAATGATTTAACTATTTGGCGATGTTCTGGCTGAGATGATATTATTTATTATTATTATTATTATTATTATTATTGTTATTATTATTATTATTAATGCACAAAATGTCCAAGTGCTCAGAAGAAATGACAAGGAAGTACGCTGACAGCTGCACACCTTGTTTGAGACAGCATATAGTACACTAAAATGCAGGGTAGTTACCCAGCCGTCAAATATACGCTGAACGTGAAAATATTTTGTTTCGTGACTGGATAGAAACTGTACGTAATTTAATTATTTGCTATTAGACGTGTTGTTGTGAACACGCCGGCAAAAATTAAAAAAAAACGCTTAGGCTATTTTTCTTTATTTCTTTCTTTCTTCCTTACTTTCTTTATTTCTTTCTTCCTTTCTTTCTTTCTTTGCCTGTGCAGTTCTTTAACACCTGTGCCTTAGACTCATTGATAAGTGACGTCACATAATGGTTCTAGAAGATCTACGGATATAAGCGTACGATGTCCCCGTTATAGACATGGTGCTACACATGTCCAGATTACTGTCCACTAACACAACTGCAGGTAAACCAAATTCACTGCTGTGTCGACATTGAGCTAATTTCCAAAGTTCCCGCAGCTTTCTACTTGTCGTTTTGTTACTCACGTCACGCAGTAGTCAGCGAAAGATAATTAAGACTCCACATCCACTGTATCGACGACATGCGTTGACCATCACTATCGTTAGGGTGGCGCCGGTTGCAGCGCGGAAAACTTTCGCGGGCGGAAGTGGAAAACGCTTAGCACTGACCGTCGCACGTACGAACAGACCCCGGAGACAGCGTTGTTAACGCGAGGCTATTTTAGCCCGCAAGCGCAATTAGGCGTCATCAGCGTTGGTCGCAAATTATCGACCGTTACAGTGGTCGAGTTTTTTTTTTTCGCAGTTCCGTGGTGACGTCCGGGAAAGAAGGGGAAGCAAGGGGCGTGTTCTTCTTGAACAACCAAAAGAGCAGGCGGTGTTTAGGGTGCATACCATTCAATGTCAAGCATTCACGCTCTGTTATTCTTTTGTCACGCTATAAAACTGCTCGTTACCTGCCACTTTATGTGAGCAAGGGATGTTCTTTCAATACTGCAGCGTTTCCTTCATTGCGCGGTCTTTACTCCTGTTTATGTAACTTTTATTTCGGTGCAGTATGTCTATCCGCTGGCTCGCAGCTTGAGTGTTTTAACGAGCAACTGCTGAGCAGGCTCCGTGAACATCGTCTGTTTGGAATCATTGTCTTGATTCTGCGTGTTTAGAGAGCATAATGCCAGCAATTGTTCCATCGACCGCAGTTGACGGCTTAAAAGGGTTAAATAATTAGATTACGTGTATGTGGACCGCATGCATTCGCTTTCCCGGCTGTTTGTTGCCAAAGCTCTGTTTTCCACTTCGCGCGTTCCCTGATGTGGCTGTCACAATGCGTCAGCGAATCAATATCGCATCCCTTCATTTGGGTAGTGGGTTTTGGGAGAGGTAAGTTCTTGGGGCCCCTCTTACGTAATGAGAACAGCAGGACATAATGTGTGCCTGCCATCCTACGGAACTTTGCAGACTTCAGCACTTGTCTTTGCAGACTTTGCAGAACTTTGCAGACAAGTGCTGAGGTCTGCAAAGTTCCGTGCCATTTTGTTTCGTTGTGAGAAGAGCATAACTATGCGGGCTTGCTAAACGCCTGAATGAATTGTATTGACAAATACATTCGGATGGCTTCTTTTCATCATACATATAGGAAACAGAGTGGCATAGTGCGTGGAAGTGTGTTTATCTAGGCATAAAAAACAAAATTGTGGTGTTTTTCATCATTTTCGTGTTGTTTCATCAAAGCCGCAGTAAAGTGCGTTAAATCAAACAAGCTTTCACATGTCTCTGCAGCTTAGCTGCAACTGGCTCATGCACCTTAAAGAGCAGCACTTTTACCAAAATATATACCCGAGATACATGTCTTTGAAGCCTAACTCAGGCTTTGACGTAACGTTAGGATAATCAGTGTACTGCTTTAGCAAGTATTTTAGCAGTTTGGTCAACAAGCCCCCCAAACAAACACCTTCATAAAGGAGAACGCGGCAATGAGTTAAAGAGGACGGGACAGAGAGAACGCACACAAGCGCTAAGATTGAACAATGGCTTGTGTGTGTTCTCTTTGTCCCGTCCTCGTGAATTTAGTGGCGCGCTTACCTTTACAAACATGCCACACCAACAAGGCTAACAAGCCACCCTTGCAAAGAACACGTTAAGAAACCAGTACGTGTAACTAACAATGCACTCTGCTGTAGTTAATGACTACCAAGTGATTCATGGTTCCTCTAGCTAACTACGGGAAGAGCGCAGGTTTAAGCCTATGCTCTGACAAGAATCTGATTAAATTATTTTGATGTTGTCAGTCAGTCACAATGTCCCCCTCCTAAACTTTAAGACGTCGTCATGACGCCATGAACTCGGGCGACTTCGACCTTCATGATGGCTTGCCTAATGTATTACGTTATCAATACGTCATTGATTGATTGATTGATATGTGGGGTTTAACGTCCCAAAACCACTCTATGATTATGAGAGACGCCGTAGTGGAGGGCTCCGGAAATTTATACCACCTGGGGTTCTTTAACGTGCACCCAAATCTGAGTACACGGGCCTACAACATTTCCGCCTCCATCGGAAATGCAGCCGCCGCAGCCGGGATTCGAACCCGCGCCCTGCGGGTCAGCAGCCGAGTACCTTAGCCACTAGACCACCGCGGCGGGGCATCAATACGTCATAGCTTTTGGTGATTGTTATTGTTATGATGACGTAATTGATGTCATGTGACATTGAGGCCATATAATTTTTGGACAGTGAAATAAATATTAATTTTCTTAGACGCCATGTGACTTTCACTGACCATCATTATACGTTTTTCTTTTTTACCATTCGTATTTACGCTGACTTCACCAGAATTTCGTGCTGATGAAACGCATTTTCTTCGCTCATCCTACACACTTTAATGAACAAGCATTGCTGGCCCTACTACCCATAGTAATCGACAGAGGCGACAATGCTGTAGGCCCATGTGCTCAGGTTTGAGTGCACGTTAAAAAATCAGAGGTGGTCCGAATTTCCGGATCCCTCCACAACGACATCTTCCGTAATCATATGGTGGTTTTAGGACATTCAGTCCTACATATCAATCAATCAATCAATAATAAAAAAACAGTAAGATAGCTGAATGGACTAGTTGGTTTTTAGTACAGATTAAAACAGCGCGCAAAAATGCGGTGACTGAAAGAGTACACACTCAGGCAACTTCAATCATGAATCGACTCACTCGGATCCTGGCTCAGATGGGGCCATGAAAGTGAATCTGATTCAGTCCTGGCGAATATCATATTGTGAGTTTGAGTGATTCCGGTTGAGGAAAAGGTTGGTGAGCTTGAGTCCAGGTGAGCCCTAAACGCATAATATATTTCTTGACAGAGTGTGAGTAAGCTCTAATAAAGACACACTGGAGAAATGCTGACTTCAGATTGCTCTTTTTAAAGTGAAAGTTATACTAGCCTAGTCGGGCGACTTTTGTTTTTGTGTATCTGGGCGTGGCCTTAAAGCGAAGAAAGGACACTCCGTGACGAGCCGCGCGAAACGTAATTGCGTTGCGGTTGTGCACGCGTTTACAAGAAACGCGTTCGTCGGCCCGCTTCTCAACCTCTACGAATGCCATTTCTCAGCTTTCGATGAGAAAACGCAAGGAGCGCGCGTATCTACTAGCAGGTAGAGAGCCTTCACGTGCGCGCATCTCCGCGCGCACGTGAAGGCTCTCTATCTGAAGGCTCTCTTTCTATGAAGGCTTTCCGCGCGCACATGAAGGCTTCCTACTAGAACAGGAGCACGCGAGGGTCTGTTGGCGGTTTAGGGGCCTGGCGCTTCTCGCGTGGTCTGCAACGGCAGCCTCGAAAACTGGCTAATCGACTGCAGTCAGGGCACGCAGTGTAGAACGTTCGACTAGCCATATCGTTCGGCTGGCAAACTGCACTTCGACGAGGAGGGCAAACAAGCATAACCTAGAAGCAAACAAGCTTTCGCCTGCTCAACTATGTTCAGACAAACTAAGCCGCAACAATCCTTTTTTGTCGTATTTTATTAGTTGCCCGATTAACAGGTTCACTGAGTGGAAACAGCATTGCTCACCAAGCTCGCTTTTGTTTTTCCCAGGTGACTCTGGTCAAGTGGAATGAGCCGTACCAGAAGCTTGCGTCGTGCGACAGCAGCGGCGTGATCTTCGTGTGGATCAAGTACGAAGGTCGCTGGTCTATCGAGCTCATCAACGACCGCAACACCCAGGTGACCGACTTCGCCTGGAGCCACGACGGCCGCATGGCGCTCATCTGCTACCGCGACGGGTTCGTGCTCGTCGGCTCGGTGGCCGGACAGCGCTACTGGTCATCCACGCTGCACCTGGACCGCGCGGCCGTGCTCTGCGGCATCTGGACGCCCGACGACCACCAGGCACGTGACCTTTCTATGTCATGGACTTCTTTTTTTGCAAAAGAGGGGGACTTTTCGACCCCCTTTCTTTTGAAAGTTTTATCATGCGTAAAATATTCATTCGTTTTGCAAGCTCAATGTTTTCAAAAGTATTACACACATTGTAGGCGTCTATTATGCGCTTCGTTCTCATCTGGACAACAGTCAGTCATCATCACCTGTTCTGGCTGACAGTCATCATCGTCTTTGAACGTGCGCTTCATCTTCGGGTCCGTTGCACTTGTTCGTTCCCGAGTTCACGGCCAATAAACCTCGTTACAACCTAGTCGTCATACGTGGTGGAGGTAAACATAAAATGAATTTGAATTATTAGTCAATTATTTGCACCTTTATTTCAAACAAGAGATTGACTCTGGTTGCTGGTTGGGAGTAGGGGAGGAAGGGATTGTTGGGTTTTTAGCGTAAGCATATTAAACTAACATCAGTTCGTGTGAATCCGTCTTCAGTGGAGGCTACATGGAGTCGTTATCGCCCGAGTTGGGTGACCTATTCTAGACCACTCGAAACAAGCCACTTATACCAACATAAGTCTCAAGTGCTTTTTGGGCTTCCTAATTACATTGTAGAGCAACGCCTAAACTTCTGATGTCGTCGAGTAGCAGGTGTTGAATGCGTGTTTGTCCTCGTAAGAAAGCAGAGTAAACCCAAATGAGGTAGTATAAATCTGCTCTACATAATTTTTGACAATGTGGGCATCGAGAAGAAGTGTTTAAAAGAACCACAAACTCGCCAGGCTTTGTTATAAACTTTGTTTACGTGACCCACCTAAATGAATCCCTATTTTAACTCAACCGGGAGACACGGAGGGCTTTCGTAACTCGCGTAGATAGTTATTTGAACTTCTACGTAAAAGAATGCATCAGTGCTTAACCGACAGGACTGATGACATGACTCTGCTACATGATGTACACTGTGAGCTCGATTATCATCTGGACGTTTTTTATGTGACCACAGGGGCACATATTGAACATTCGTAGGTGGTGTATAAACTTAGTATATCTTCGAATCATTCTTGTGTGTACGCGTGATAGTTTTAAAAATGGGGTCTATTTAAAACGAGTGAACCATTTAGGCTAGCTCTGTATTGAAATAAATTGAATACCTGTGTTTATATTACAACACGTTTCATTCCAAGATATTGCGTACTGCAGACCCGCCATGGTGGTGTGGCGGTTATTTTCGTGGTATATTCCGTGGTCTAGTGGTATTTCCGGAGCCCTCTACTGTGGCTTATACTTCGTAATAATATGGTGGCTTCGAAACGCAAGACAACCAATTAATATACGTTCTACATTGCATTTATAGAAAATCAAGGCACTACCTTTGAAACACGGCTTGAGCTTGGCGCTGCAGCACCTTCTCCTCCGGTGACAAGGCAGCGTCTGTGCAATGCGCAATATGAACGCGCTGTTGGCGTTTTTGAAAACTTCACACCTGAATGAAGCTTTAAGATTAACTCTTCCGAGTAAGAACGAAGAGAATGGAGCCCTATTGTTTCACTGACACATTCTCAATAAAAAACAATAAATAATGAATCCAAGGAAGGTACAATAGGGCTTTAACAGTACTGTTTTCAAGTGCATTGCAGTAATTGTGATACAGATGCGAAGAAATGAAAGCACACAAAAAAAGATACCTTGCCGCCGGCAGAAAACGAATGCTTTTAACCATTCAGCTACGGCGGTGGCCATCCCCATGGTCACTCAGTCGGTTATTCATGTGCATACAGCCCCGCCGCGGTGGTCTAGTGCCTAAGGTACTTGGCTGCTGACCCGCATGTCGCGGGATCGAATCCCGGCTGTGGCGGCGGCATTTCCAACGGAGGCGGAAATGTTGTAGGCCCGCGTGCTCAGATTTGGGTGCACGTTAAAGAACCCCAGGTGGTCTAAATTTCCGGAGCCCTCCAGTACGGCGTCTCTCTTAACCATACGGTGGTTTTGTGACGTTAAACCCCACATATCAATCAATTCATGTGCATACGAATTCGTGAGTGTTAGCACCGCTCGTAGCCATGGCAGCGAATGTGGAGCGTTCTTTTATCTGATGACCTCGCCAAGCACGCGTGCTATGAATGAGGTTCACATATGTACGTAATAATACGTACAGCTGACCGCTGTAGGCGCGTGTGTGGCTGGCTGTTTGTATTATTCGTGCGTACATGGGATCACTGTATATACCGTAGTCGACACTCATCACATTAGTGCTGCAAGACGGGCGATCGACTAGGCTAGGATCTCCAGGATGACGGGTGAAAATTTTCATCTATTTATGTGTAGTTTCAACAGAGTGGCACATGACCTGGAGAAACACCTAAAAAGAAGCCAGTGCTTTGACAACCTTACACAGTATTTTCAACTGTCTGCTGTCGTGCTGTTAAAGGAATAATAAAACAAAACAATCAGTCGATTTAGATGCGGAAATTGTTCGTTGAAAGGTCGGTTGTAGTTAACTTCAACATTATGGTTTTATAAATAAAAAAATGTGTTATGAGGAAGAGCGTGCGAGAGGACTTGGGGATCGAGAAGCACCGTCCACCACTTATGAGGAAGAGCTTTATTCGAGACGAGCTCGAGCTGGCATACACTGATGATGGTAGCTACAGATGAGGAAATTATACAAATGATGATGACACGCCCAATTGATAAAGGAGAGTCGGTGACTGCGCTCACGGTATCTCAAGGAATTATTTCTCAGCTTTGCGTCGAAACTAGTGCGAGTGAACGTGAGCTCGACATCACAAATTAGCATGTGTTATGTTTTTTGGTATTTTGGGCAGATTGGCTCAACAAAATTTTGTGAAACTTGGTTCTTTACGTCTGAAATTTGCAATATTTTCTGAAAATGTTAAACTTACTACGTATAGTACACAACATACCTTAGTTACTTTAACGATTCAAGACTACGCATGTTTTAGTTGAGATGATCAAAAACCTATGGCGTCACAACAAATCATCATAGGAACTTCAAGCTGGCATGAACACCTGCACTTTCTTTTTTGAGTTTTTTTTTCTCGTTTACTACGTATCGTCTCGCGCCGAGAGTAGTAGTGCTTTTGGCATTTTAAGGAATAATTGTACTAATACCAATGAAATAACTTGTTTTTATGCGGCACCAATTTTAATGGTTTGCGGATAAGTTCACAAAGTTTTTATTTCATAAGTAGTTCTTACTACTAATTGGCAAGCCACTTCGCTGATCAGTAGTCCACCCTATGACTAATCAACATTATTTCACACGAACAAATTTGTCATGCGATTTCTGGGCTACTGGGTCTGAGCCTTTATTCGCGAAAAATAAGCTACCCGCTTTATTAAAAGCTTAATTCAGAGCACGTCTTACCGGTCGCATAAGAGAATTCCGTCTTCATTTAAAGGTTCTGCAATTCAACAGAAATGAAGATTAAACGTTGCCCTCGGAAAGTTTCAGTGGGAATGTTTAAGTCTGATTACTAAGGCTAGATCAGGTCAATCTTGTAATGAAGTTTCTACAACCTTAATGGCACTGCCACCGAGCTCCACGAAGCAACCAGCCGAACATTTCATTTTAAGCAGTGCCTAAACTAACAATTTAAAATAGCATGAAGATTGTTCACCGAGTTTGGTTGTTGCAGTTACCACTGAGTTTTTTTTTAATTTGGGATAATTCAGTAGGACAGAGCACAGCCTTGGTGCAGAAGGTAAGGAGATAAAGTGTTAAAATGAGAGTTTCGATTCGCCATGGTTATCAAAGAAATAAGGAGCCCTTCTTATAATTTTGAACGATATACGAAGGTGCATGCATGGCCGAGTGCATTCAGTGATAACAAAAGCGCGCTTTTTATATCACTAGCGCAACACTTAATTGTTCCATTAGTTTTAAAGCAGGTGCACCATTCACTTTCGAAAAAAAAGTTCAAAGAAAGTGCTTCGGATTGCTTTGTCGTTATTAGTCGTCCGTCCCAATCTATAACAACAAAATTAAGTCTTAAATCTCTAGCAATCATGTGCATTCCGTTTGTCTGCCTGCGCATGTGTGCTTCAATTTTAATTAAGTACATGCTCTTTGACAATAATGTAAGCATTCTACGCTTTCATAAATCTAGCAGTGCCACCTATTCCATTACCCCGAGCACATTCGTAGAATCTTCGTTGTTCTCGTTCGTCCACTGAGAAATGCTTTTGAAACAAAGTTACCCGCTAATAAACCACCTACTGTCTGTTTCCAGTACCTTTGAAGTGGACGGCCAGGCTGATTATAATTCGAAAGATTGTGAAAAGTATTGCTTCTCTTCAGCAGTTTTGTCTCGCATGAACGGGTGCCGTTGCAAAACGTTACCATTCGAATTGTGAACGTGATTTGTCTTGTGCTCTCAGGGCGTTGGGGTCCTCATACTCCATACAACAGCATCATCGCATTACACCAGCAGGAAAGTAATGCTAAAAAATTGTAGCTAAGTTAGTCGTTGATTGTGATTGAATGACGTCGACGTTGTTGCTTTTGCAACGGGATGTAGCCAATGTTAGCTGACGGCAGCTAACAGTATACCCAACAATAGCCAACACTGTAGCTAGCGTAAGCGATCATTTATCTAAATGGGGCCACCAAATAGCCATTTCTTTTATAAACAATAACCAGCATTTGTTTCACATTGTTGACGCTTACACTGTTTCTCCTGGTATCAGTGTCATTAAAGACACTTTAACCAGTTTGTTGAATCCCGAAAACTTTTAAACGCGTAGTATCTTTTAAAAAAGCTGCAATAAACTTCAGCTTCGTTAGCCAACATGTGGCCAATAAAAACCAGCATTGAGAGATATGAGCCAGCTCTTGTTGTGAGTAAATTAGGTAACTAAGTAAGGAAAGCCTATACTCCTCGAGACAGTTGAAAATGGGTCAGAAATGATCCTCGTCTGCAGAGGTAGATGCCTTTCTCCCTTCGATAACCGTGCATCATACCCCGTCTCTGATGGGGGCCCAGGTGGACATTGTCTTCAAGATAAACTATTTATTGGCAGAAAACAAGACAGCGCCCGCAGTCTAATGGTATGCCACACTTTAGTGCTCCGCTTGCGCTCGCGTTTTTCCTACACGCATGGCCGAAGATCCATAAACGTAGCTCTTCCTCCCATCTTTCACTCCACACAAATATCGCCGTTTTTGAGAATGGGAAATAAAACGTCCTCGAAGGAACGCGCAGTCTATGCAAGAAGAAGATAAGTGCAGCGTATATAAAGACTTCTTTTAACTTCTATCTTTTCCTTCTTAATGCAACTCTGTCGTCCTTCTAAATGTTGCGCACCGGAACTTGGGAGATATGCAAAAAGAGCTGTCGCTTCGCTCCCGTGCGCACGGTTTCTAGCGCTTCAAGAGTGGGCCGCGCGCAGCGGTTTATCCTGCAGACAGCTCTTGCGGTACCCGGTCCCCTTTTATCTCTTAAAGCATGCAGAACGTGCAAAGCATGCTAGCCCTGCTACGCTTCTAAGGTTCCTAAGGAATATAAAAAATATACGAGCTTGAAAACGTGGAGGGCGATGCGAGTGTCTCCTCTGAAGGATATTCATGTGCATTGTCGTGATTTTTAAGGAGCCTATATTGTATTTTGTTCCGATTCTTCTTTAGTTGTTTAGTTTTTTTACATGCTTTTTTTTCTTTCTACGTCTCTGTCTGTTCCTAAGTCGACAAGAATCGGTCGCTCTCACCTTTCTTTTACGGCTAAATGAAACGGTTGTTTAAGAAGCCTGAAGAAGCGAGAAAGATATGATGCTATTCGAAAGTAACGGTGTGTCAGTTCGTCTGCTTTTTGAAGGCTTAGAATTGTCAGTTCATTTCTATGACGCGCGTGCCTGAATTGTTTTCCCGCAAGTAACGCGCGCAACACATTTCACCATTAACTGGCTTCGGGGACAAATTTTTCAAGTGTGAATGCTTGACGTCCGTGGGAAGGACTCTCCTTACCAATAGTTATCATGCCACTGAAATTTATTGCGCGTGGCTGCGATGATGAAATACCAAGTTTGTGAACGCCCTCATAATATTCGTTAATGTGCGCACGGGTGAAGTCGTTTACGTTTAAATGAAGTGACTTTGAGATAAGTTCTTCGATTCAAAGAGGTTCGATTAGTGTTTGATATAGAAAGGTATTGGCCCGTAATACATTTTTTATGCATACCATGCGCTTTTTTGCCTCAGTTCGTAAAAGTAATGTTGTGATTCTTTCTACTTGGAAGCTGCAAGGAAATATGGCGGGTCACTGGCGCGTTACTTAAGAAGCAAGATTTATTTATTTATTTATTTATTTATTTATTTGATTCGCATACACAGATGCACAAGGACACAGAGGAAAGAGGGAGAGAGTGAGCTGGCAACTGCCACTTGGAGGGGCACAAATCCTGCTCACTCTTTCGGGAGGAGGAAAGAAACAGAGGAAACACAGAATAGAGGGGAGAAAGAGGAAAGAAGATGAGGAAGAAAAAAAAGTGACGAAGACTTCAACGAGTATGAGTAAAAAATAAATAAATAAATAATAAAAAACGTCTATGAACGGGTGGCCAGGTTCGTTTGGTTCATAAATGTAAGGAGAGCTCGGTGGGCCTGGTCGCGTCGGGAAGCACAACCACTCGGAAAGAAATAGTCGTCTAGGGTCGCGCACTTAACTCCTAGGAACTTATATTCCTTAATCAACAAAGACTGCTGCGTAGCAAATGTGGGACAGTGTACTACGAGATGCCCAGTGTTTCGCAGGAGCCACAAGCTGCGCACAACGTATTGTCCACACGCCCTTGACGGTGTAATCGTTCACGCACCAGCACAGAGCCCACTCTTATAGTTTGTACAACAGCGCTTGTGAAGATGAGGCAAGCCATGGCCACGAACACGGGGAGGGAACGATCCATTCGCCACGCGCTGGTATGGGTGCTGCTTTAGGAGGTGTCCGCGTGTAAGCAGACGAGCGTTGTCCATCGTACATAAAATTCCCGGACAGTCACAGCCATCATGGTTGCATGACGAAGCAAGGCGATCCGCTTCTTCATTGCCCGCAATGCCCACGTGCGAAAGTACCCACTGTGCAGCTATACATACCACACGTGACAGAATATTGTTGATGGATTCCATGATGCTGCTTAGAATAGGGCTGTCGGTCTCCTTGCTGGTGAGTCGGCTAAGAGCACCGCGAGAGTCGGTGAGGATGACAACCTTCGATGCATGGTAACCCTTCTTGTACGTACTTAAGGGCGACATCGATCGCTGCTAGCTCGGTCGTCACCAACAAGCAAACAAACAAACAAAATACAGACACCGCGAGAAACGAATGCAATTGATCACAGAATTGAATTCTTTAAACACCCTATGTGCAAACTGCAAATCGCAGCGCGCTTAAGCCATATAAAAAAACAGCACAAGCTGAGGCTTTTAGTCTTAAAAAAATGAAAAATAGACGATATTCACACACACACACTCTCTTTTTCTCCTTTTCACGACCCTTCTTCTTTTCCTTCGAAATTATTTTTGCGCGATACCAAAACAGCGGTGCCGAAGAATTCAAAGTGGCCCGCAACATAAATTTTAAAGATACCAATCGTGAAATAGCGTAGCCGGGACTAAGTGTCCGGAAAAACCTGTAAATTATAAAAAAAGGGGCGTATAGCATAGAGAAAGAACAAAATATTTGTTTTTTTCTTTCTTTTTTTCAATTCTGAAACGCTCTTCTCAGTGAGGCGGCATCAAATCACATAGAATGGAAGAGAAATGGGGACGTTTTGTGGCCTTTCATGTCAACGGACGATGAAAAAAAAACCCTCAACAAACACAAATTACGCTTTTGATTCTCCGTCTGCCTGTTCAGGAAAGCACAATAGCGGCCTGTTTTTTTTTTGCAATAAAAAATACTTGAGGCGAAAAATCGGAACAACTTTATTTTCCTTTTTTTCTCCTCTCTTCGTTTTATCTTGGTATGAGTGCGCACTTAAAAGGATTTTATTTGGCGTTTTCTTTCAGTTTTCTAAAACTTTGTATAAAGAAAAAGTTGTTTCTCTTTTCAGTTCTTTGCTTATTTCCTTTTTTGTCTCTTTTATTTAAAATCAGTGGCCATGTTAGGCAGTGTTTTACCCATTTTACATAAGATTTCAAACATCTTACCACCGCTTAAATATTTCCTTTTTCTTTCTTTCTTTCTTTCTTTCTTTTTTTCTTACATTTCTCTTTGTCTTTTTTTTACATTTCAGCCAGCATGTCTCAGTGTCTCTTACTTACATTTCTCTCTGTCTCTCTTTCTTACATTTCTCGCTGTCTCCCTTTAGTTACAATAGCTTGATTGTTATTGCCCATTTATTCAGCGTATAGAGAGTAAGCTAGTTGAGTCCTATTCTGTTCGTTTGTTTTATGATATTAAATGTTATTGTAGTCAAAGTAGTGTCTGCTGTGGTTTCTCCCCTGCAACCTAATGAACACAGTAAAAAAAAACAGCCCTGTCTTCTCTTTCACAATCTCTTTTCCTGACGCGTTTCTAAAGCACGCGTTCTACACGCAGTATCGCTGATGAAAAATCGAAGCATCGCTCATGCAAGAATAAAAAAAATTGCCCGCAGCTTCCCTCGGGGGAACACTGAGGAGGATGCGGAGCATATAATTGGTTAACGGTGTGTTAAAGTGCGACTTACTTGGGTCGATGGCTACATTGGTTAACGTGGTTGTGAAATGGGGTGTTAAATTGCGACTTACTTGGGTCGATGGCTAAATTGGTTAACGTGGTTGTAGGAGGCGGTGTTAAATGAGTGAACACGTACACACGTATGCGAAAGGGCGGCGCTGGTCGAAGGGACGTCGATCATTGTGTTTGTGGATTCGTTGGAATTCATTTCACCGCGACCTTGGACGTCGACGCGCCGTACAAACCAACCGACGAGCGGCAACTGAGCGAGTGAGCGCCGACCTTGAGTATATATACAGCGCGACGGCGCATGCACTGTCAGCTGTTGAATGTTCTCGAAGCGCGACGGCGCATGCGCGTCCACTGGAGAATCAGGAGAATTGTAGATGTCGAACGCGGTGTGTAGAGGAGGAAGGGTGCACAGATGGTGGAGGAGTGAAGCGCGCGCGGTGTGTATAGGAGGAAGGGATGCACAGATGGTGGAAGAAGGAGGAGGAAGCTTGCGGACGGCGCCGCACTACAAGCCTCGAGTATTAGATGCTCCGCATCTAAAAATAAAGTCTTGATAAATGCCTCCCAGCCTGCCAAGTGCCGAAATGTCATTTGTGCCGTGTTTCCAGAAGCTCACAAGCTGCGGCGCTGTAATACGCAGGTGTTCTGCAGACGTTTTCCCCAACGAGCTTGAAGGAGTGTGCGTGGCTCCTTTATCTGCTTCTCGGCGCAGTCTACACGGGGCCGCCGTCGAGTACCGCCTTCTTCTTCTCGCTATCCATCAGCGTCTCTGATAAATGAAGCCGCCCTCCAGACGTCTCCGGCGCTCGCTTCATCCGTTATCTCAGGCGCGTGCGGATTCCCTTGCGACTCCTTTTTCACGTGGCTGACGAAAAAGGTGCTCCCCGTGTCGACCTAATTGCGTGCAGCACTGCAGGGCAGCCGAGTCGTCGCGGGCACAGCACTTAGTTGGCGTAATCGTCTACGGAGTCCTCAGTGTAGGTTGTTACTAGTGTAGTGCGGATTGTCATCAGTGTATAAGGCAGAATATTAGTAGTGTTGTGTAGGTTCTAACTGGTTTAGTATAGGTAGTTATTTGCCAAGCCGACACGGGCTCAACTTTTAGTTAGCGTAAGTGTCGAGGATGTCCCCATAGCAGGTTGTTACTGGTGTAGTGTTGATTGCCATTTGTGTATATAGGACAGATTCCTACTAGTGTTGTGTTGGTAGGTAGTTGCCCAGATGACGTGGTACAGCTCTTAAATGGTGTTGACGTCTACAGTGTCTTCTCTGTTTTGCATAGCTTGTTACTGGCGCAGTGTAAATTGTTATTAGGGTAGTAAAGGTAGTTACCAGTCGTGAGGATGCCCTCTTGAGTAGTGTGCGCTTACGCCTTGCGTTAGCTGTGAACAACAAAATATCTTCTAACTAGTAATAACATGGCACTTGAACGAACAAAGTGATGGCTGTTGTTGCTCTAAAAGCTGATAGGTATAAAATTGAGGCATTCCGGGTCCAAAAATACAAGAAAAAATTCACAAACTTTGTTACCTTTATCTGCGTACCAACCCAAGTAACCTGGAACCAAGAAAGAAAGAAAAAGTGAGAAGAGGCGTGAGATAAAGAGGTAAAAATAGCTACTTATAACTGGGGCCACATACCCATCCATCATTGCTTATTTCACAGTCACAGGCAACCATGACATCAGCCGCATTCCTGGAGGCACATGAGCGTTTTGTTACGATTTCGTGCTATTCTTTTCTCATCCTTTTTTTCATATTTTCAGCTATTTTTCTCTGAACCAACAATGAATATCGCGGAAGAAGACCCTGCTCTTACTTTACAACGAAAACTGACACTGGACGTTCCCAGTGTTTCTTCGTTTGTTTCTCTACATATCCTTGTCGAGCTCGGTGCAAAGAGGCACACGCGTATTGCAGAGGCTCGTAATTAGGACAACCGTCGCCAATCCATCACATCTACAACAGACGGTTCTTCGTAACGCTCTAATGACCTCCAAGAATCGGCAGATTAATATTACACCGTAACAACGTTATCTATCAAGCTCAAGTGAACACAAGGCCACCAGTGATCACGCTCAGCCGCACACAAATGTTCAGACAATGTTGCAACTCAAGAACAGAATTCGCTGTTTTGCACGTGTTTGTGTGTACACATTTCTTTACCCTTGATGAAGACAGTAACTGCCGCTAGGTAGCAACACTTTCGCACCCACTCTGGCAGCTGCCGCGAAGTTGGCTGCGGCAGAACTTCCCGCTCCATAGCCTGGCTATACCATCCTCACAGTGTGCGCGGGTAGAGATGGATCGATGGGAACGCCAGCATAATGTTGCACCGCCGTTCATCATCTGTCGGCAGACGAGGCACAATTCGCAGCGCTAGGTGCACCTCCTTCCTTCGCGCCTTTACAACGCGCTACACTATGAAACGGCGCAAAACAAACCTACAGGACAAGCCTCCGTCCGCAGGTAACAAAACACACGTTTAGAAGATCATCTCGTAAAAAAAAAAAAACTTTTCGCGGTACATTGTAAGAGGCATCAGAACTGAAACGCCGGGGTAAGTAAGTTCGTGGAAGAGCGTGGCTTAGAGCATATATCGCTAGCCGCAGCGCATCAACCACGCCTAGTAACCGACCTGGCAACGCTTGAGCGAACGGGTGAAGTATTCGCGCGTGATGCGCGTGTGTTGGTGTGAAGCGCACGCTGGCGTTAATGAAGCGGCTCAGCACCCGAGGTACAGAGCCGGGTTGAGCTCAGCGGAATCGCTGTTTCGCTATAGAAGTTTTGTCGAAAGCTCACGTCTGTTTAAGTTCATTTAAGGTCGCAACGATCGCAAAACTCCGTTAAATCTTTGTTAAAAAAGGTGCGGTACGCAGGCCTCATTCGTTAGATAATGCTGAATAACCATGCTGGTTTTTGTTTAAAAAATATATTACCAAATGGACAATCTGTGTCGCGCTTCTGCTTTATGTTCATTATCACAAATGTTTAAGCATCTTGAAGGTCACTGCATGAACGTGTAGTGAGGTCACGGTGTCATATGGGGAAAAGTCTTCTATCAGAAGTTTGCAACAGATATGAGGACTATCAAGGCCGCATAAAAACCAGATTAGCACTAGTGTTTCGAGATAACAAAAAAAAAGTCTTACGCGTGGAATCGTTTGTAAGTGGAAGTTCTGAGCAATCACGATGCAGTGCCCGCCCAGCGATGCTGATTGCCAATGGGTATTGGTTATTGAAACCAAACTGACTTGATGCCATTGTCTTTTTTAATTGTGTAATTATAATATTTGAAGTTTCAAGTGACAAAAATGCAATATAATTATGAAGCATGGCGTAGTCAAGAAGTCCGGAAATTTCGACCGTCTGGTCTGCTTTAACGTGCACTAATATCGCACAGCACGCGGGCTTTTAACATTTATTCTGGATCAAAATGCGGCCGTAGGGACTGGAATCGAACCCGCGACCTTCTAGTTTCTTGCTTTAAGTTGACTGTTTGATGTCACTGCTCTTGTTATTCCCGCTGTTATGCCAGTGCCCCTCGCACTCTTGCTGAAGAGCACATTATTTTTTTTTACCTTACCGCAGGTGTTGTTCGGCACTTCGAACGGGCAGATCCTGGTGAACGACATGCACGGCGAGCTGGTGGCTCAGGTGACCCTGAACGAGGACGCCGCCATCGTTGCCATGGCGTGGTCCTGCGAGAAGTTCAAGATGGAAGAGGCAGATGACGACAACAGCCGAGCAGCGGCGGCCTCCAATGGAGACGCCTCCTCCGTCCCGCCCGCGCAAGGTAGGCAGAAGTCGTGCTTCTTTTTGACGCATCAACAACTCTGATTACAACAGAATCGAAAGTTGGGCTAGTTGGATATGCATGGTATAACTGTCAGTTCAAGCGCACGAATAAACAGAAAGAAAGAGAGGACAAGCGCTTCAGGAGAAAGAAAGAGAGGACAAGATAATCTGTCTTCTTTTACCCTGTGTTCTCGATGTGCCACGGGTGTACTTTTTTGCCTGCACACGCATGCGTTGTTTTTTGCTTGTATATATATTCTGCCCTTTCTAATAAACAGTTTAGTTGCGAGAAGCGCTTGTCCTCTCTTAATTTCTGTTTATTCGTGCGCTTGAACTGACAGTTAAACTCTGATTAGTTGGGAAAAAAGATTCGACAGCTCCGGTTCACGGACAGTGATGAAACAGCTATGCTTGTGGCGTGCAATGGGGTTAAAGAAAGTTGAAACGAATGCTTTTGCGGAAGTGGGATCAAGTGGGAATGAAATGAATGGACGAAGTGGAAGGAATGAGGAACAGCACATACCCGTGGTTGGATTTACTTTCTTTCTGAAGGTAAATCCTATTACGATTTACTATCTATACGACAGCCCCCGGACATGATAGTCTCGACTGAAAACAGTTTCGCTGCGAAAGCGTAAAAATGGTGTCGCAGTCAACACTGACCATTACCGCCGACTTTGTTAGCACGTTTTCCACTCACACTACCGAAGTGTGAGCGGAAGCGGGGAGGGAGAAACCGGAATTGGGAGGAAGCAACCACGTCCCCCTTATCTTCTAAGGAGGGTGCGATGTCCACCCCGTGCTGTTATTCAGTCCGGCTTGTTCCATTGTTGTTTAAAGAGCAGGGTTATGGCCACCCAGGCTTTTGGGGATGACGGTCAAAGTATCGTCACGCTCTTAAATAGTGGATATCGTGTGTTGGACACAGGAGAAGACAAGAGGTAACAGTGATGCAGAGGACAGAAAATCTCACGCAAGAATCCTCCCGTTGCTCTGCAGGAAATTGCGAGAGGCATATCGTCGCCTTGGTTTCATTTTATTTTTTTTTTCGTATTTCGGGAAGCACGTGTTTTGAACTCTACCATTGGATAGAGGGGGGGGGGGGGCATAGTACTTTTACGCCACTAATGGGCAACATGGCGCCCGCCTATGCACATTGCTCTCATTAGTGCCGGTTAAGTAAAGGTTTTGGTAGTGGTTTATGGGCGTTCTAAAAAAATAAAATCCTAACCTGAAAGAACCTCGTTACGCCCGCACACCAAAGCCAACATTTACACCAAAGTCAACATTTATGTCAGCATCTCACGCAATGCGGAGTCTCTCATAAGAGGCTGCGCCGTGCACGTGAACTTGCACGCAGTAAACTATCTAGGTGATGCAGGCTTTACTTTACGGGTGACGTGCATGGCTGAAAACGATCTCCATGTCCAACTTAGCGTGTTTCGGCGCCTATATTTACGATAGTGGATTGATAAAATTTGATAGGGTGTCAATGTACGTTGCAGTATTATGAAAAACTTTTCAACTACCTGGTTCATTCGTGGAAGGATGTGGTCATAGGAGCTCGGGAATAGTCTCTCATAGTTCTACGCACTGAAAGCCAAAAAAAAACTTAATTGCTTATTATTTATTAACAGTGAGATAAAAGCAAATGCTTATCAATATTCGAGTGTGCGATATCAGTGTCGTTGTCTTCGCAGAATAAATGCCCACAGCTCTCGCTTCCCTTGAGCACGGCAGGTTTCGCAGTATGCATTTCGCAGCCTGCTTACGTTTATCTCAAAAGCATGCAGACACGTCTTCGTTCTTTATTGATTTCATGGAGGTACTCCGATAAGCTTCTATCAGCGCGTCTCTCATAATCATATGGTGGTTTTGGGACGTTAAACTCCGCATATCATCAAGCTTCTATCAGCGTTCTTCCTTCACGCTAACGCTGTTGCAATGCATGCACGGACGAGTAAAAATGCACATACAGCAGGTCCCTCTTATTTATTTTTTATTGTATTACTTGCCTTACTTACTGGTAGGCGTATGAAGCAACAGATGTGATTTATCTTGGCTGCTAAAGAAAAAAAAATACAAGGAAAGATCGATACACGTTGGGGCGTCGGGTGCTGTGCAGACTTTAAACCAAGTTGTTTTCTGCCTGCAAAACTTATTTTGAGATAGGCACGACAGTTCACCAAATGAATAACTCACTCGAACAGACTTGAATGGTATTTTCATGCCCCTGCAAAAAAAAAAACTCTTTTGTACTCTGTTTGGCATGCACGATCTATTTCGCAGAGATTCAAGTTTACTTAAGTATACGGTACTCCCACAGGCTTGATGTTATTTTTTGGATTCTTAAAAAAAAGTCGCGTGGTGAATTGCCAGAATACGATCCATCTACGTCGTTCTATGAAAAACAAATTTTAAAAAGTCGTATTGAAGTATGAAAGTTGGGATATGCAGTCACATTATCAAAAAAAAAAAGCTGTGGCTGTCTTCTGCAGCCCTAAGTCTGCATAGAATATCTTGATTAATTTGGAAGTGGAAACTATTGCGCGAAGGCTGACGCAGGTGATGACGCAAGTTGCGCCTCGGGAGGCAGGCTTCATCTAAACACTCTCAGCGAATATTTCAAGCAAATAGAGAGAGAGAGAGAGAGAACATTTATTGAAAGAAGCTTGTGAGTGAAGGTGGGAGGGTCCCTTATTCCAGGAACCCTCTGGCTTGGACAGCCCGCCGAGCTCGAGCGATGAGTTGACGCTGCTCGTTCAGGTCCGGCTGGGAGATCCCAGCTTCCCACGCTTCACTGAGGTCTTGGTCCGCATCTGGTTCTGCTGCTTGTAGTTTTGGGACGCTTACTTTGCACTGCAGTAGGAGGTGCGCCAGAGTGTCTGCCACATTGCAATGAGGACAGATGTAGCTGTGCAACGTTAGCCTCATATGGTTCAGTTGTACGCCGTGGGTGAACGTGTTGCTTCGAAGACGCCTGTAGTCAGTTCCTTCGTCTCTTGTGAGCAGAGTTCAAACTTCTAGCACTAGAACCACGCATAAAATAGCTCGGGAAGCCTGCAAAACTTTAAAATGATTTCGAGCTGGATTGACTAGATGAGCATCTAGTATTTCTTTACATAGTTTAGTCTCACAGCTTTCGATGCACCAACTATACTTCGATACAGTTTTATAACATTTGTTGTCTTTGAAATTAGTGAGGCAGTGTAACGCATTGATACACTAAAAAATTCGGCAGATCCCACGTACCTTGGGAATCGATATTATGTGAAGCATGCGGATGGAAGATGAACTTTTTTTTTTATTGAGCGAGACGTTATGAAGTGGTGCTAAATTTATGTAAGAATCCACGAGCGCACTTACGTTAAAAACCCGCTTATGTTTTACATTAGCAGTTGTTTACAGTTCAGTAACGATGCCAACAGCAACATGGATATTAGAAACACCGTAAGTGGTAAGCTGATATGAAGTGGTGGCGTTTGCGCTGGTACGCGCGAGGATAATAGCCGTCAACACTGCCGCACCAATCAACTTCAGGGGAGGGCGCCTTACTATAATTCACGTTAACCCGGCATGACGACTGTACTATAGCAGTACATATGAAATGTTAATAAAATCGTATAACCAGTACTGCAACCACAATTGACTTTACACGTACGTTAGGCTCTCTTTGAAGTATATCCGAGGCCTGGCGTGGCTATCTGGTAGAATACTCCATCGCCACGCAAAATGCTAGGATTTGACTCCTGCTGCGGCACTGACTTTTATTGTTGACATTCGTGTGGTCAACGCTTCCTATGGTAGCTATTTCTTAATGCTCATGCGTTAAAGTTACCCATGTGTGTTCTCACCATTCCTTGGTAGATATAAAATGCCTATCACCTGTGACACATACCCACCCCCGGGTATGTGCCACTGTTTTTTGAAAAGTGTTTGTTGACGTACGCGACGATAATGTTATATCATTCATGTCATGACCAGCGAGTCCTATTCGACAATTCCACATTCCCCTCCAGTGCTTAATTTTGGTGTACTCCAAATTAAGGGGGTGATTATGAGAGCATCCAGACATAGTAGGACAGAAAGACAGACATACATACAGACGGACGCATGGACGGACGGATTGATAGATTTACCCCAAAAAATACCATCGTTTTTTAAAGGTCCGCTTATCGAAACATCGGCTCCAGTGACATTTCGTGCTCACGAGATTTCATCTCTACGAGGATACTTAAAAAACAAATAATAATAATAATAATGATAATAATAATAATAATAATAATAATAATAATAATAATAATAATAATAATAATAATAATAATAATAATAATAATAATAATAATAATAATAATTTGGGTTTTACGTCCACACCTTACCTGGTAAACCCACTACTAAGCAAAACAACTAATTGTCACATATCGCTAACATTCGGAAAGAAAAGTTCCAAACCTACGCCAGTAATTCTGTTTGGTAGTATTAAGAAAAAAGAGTTCATATGTGTCCCACTTCGAGGTAATGAACGAGCCATCTTCAAATAGAGTCGTAATATCTTTGATTTCCGTGCACTTCTCGTTAAATGCCTGGTGTGCTGTTAATAAACGTTTGTACCTTATACAATCTTTTTACATTGTTACTCTTTGATACCGACAAGAAAGGAGGTTGCCTTTGCACCAGAGACGCTCATACATTCAGAGCATGCATATTAGTGGGCTTGTGCATTTCCCGGTGCAGCCAACTACTCGGTTTTCGAAAAGAGAAAATTTGATGCCAGGTATTTATATAACAGTGATAGAGCGAGAGTCAAACGTTACAGGCACCGATCACAAAATAACTTTTTTCCTTGGTCTCTTTTTCTCTGTCCCGACACGCAGCTTCCGAATCCAAGATATCCGTCCTGGCCGTTTGCTTCAGCAACGGAGCCATTCATGTCATGAAGAACTACGATGACATCTCGCCTACTATCATCAACACCGGTCTCAAAGGTATGGAAATTAAACGTTCATTTGAGGCACCGCCATCCTAATCGACGGAGAGTGTGAAGGGAGAGGGGTTAATCCCCTCTTCCCACACCTCGCCTGGTGAAGTCTGCTGGACTTTAAATAAAGTTTATCATTCATTCATTCATTCATTCATTCATTCATTCATTCATTCATTCATTCATTGCATATACACACTAGGTGTCGTTTCAAGCGGCATTGTCGATCTAAGCACCATTACCCAATAGTAGATTCACTATTCCTCAATTAAGTGAATACTCGAAGTGAATATGAAGCGAATATTCACTGCGAGCTCCATGGTTCTTGATATAGTTATACTTTGCTGAGGCGATTTCTCCATATTTTTATACAGTTTCATTTCATTGTTTTTTTTAATTGCAATGATTCGAGCCTCTGCGCAGGGCAGTATAAAACGGTGTGAAACTCTATGAACTCTTTGCCGTAGTAGGGCTTTGCCACAGTAATGGTATACTTGCAAAAAAGCACGCTTTAGAGGCTAAAAAAAAAAACAACACATGGAACTTGGGCATGTCTGTAGTCCATCTTCACACCTATAGCTCACAGAAGAGAGAAAGTACAGAGATACGACGCTAACTTCTAACAAACGATTCACTTTACGAAGCAGTACAACTAAATATATAGAAATTAGGTAGCAACACGCTCAGGCGCGTTCGTGTGAGATTGGAAATTGCGAAAATACGAAGAAGGTTAGAAGTTACGAAAGATGCGAAGGCAAAAATAACGGAGAAGGGCAGAGAACGAAAGAATTGCGAAATTACTGGGGCACCACGAGAAGTCTCAAACAGTCTGCTTCAATTGATATGGAGTGACTGAAACGTAAATGCGGGGTAATACCATATATCTACGACGTCTCACACAGTCTGAGGATGATGGGCAGTGACGCAAATGTAAGGATGATCTTTTCTGCCCCAAAGAAGCTGTCCCACTTGTGCAAGGTTCGTCACTGTGGCTCCGGTTGCCTGAAAAGCACAAACAAAGTGTAAGAACTACGTCGTATATATGAGCTTCCGTCGTCTTGTGGCAAAGAGAGAGAGAGAAAGAGATAAAGGAAAGACAGAAAGGTTAACCAGAGTAACACTCTACTTTGCTACCCTGTCCTCTGGGAGAGAAAAAAGTAGGTGCAAAATAACGATAGAGAAATAAGAGTTTATGACAGTATACAAAAAAAAGTAGTCACTGGATCTGAGTACGTTGCAGCAGCATCGTTCACGAACAGACACTGTTTGTCTGTCAATTCAGTTGTTTGCAGAAACCGCAAAAACTCCATCAGAGTGGCTCGTGATGCAGGCCTGGCTGATCAGGGCACCAGGATTTTGTTCTCTGTGATGTGGCGGTTGTACAGCTTGCTTTTGTGCATAGGACAAACGGCAAGGTGCGCGAATGATTGAACGACAAAAGATGTGTGAGCACACGAATAATGGGTGGGCTGAAAACGCAAGCCATCTCGCTGTTGACTGTAGGAACTGTGGGTGTGTCTATATCTATTCACAGTGTAATGTAACAGAACGATGCTCTGCGCAGACAACACGGGAACTTCTCGAGGCACTGAAGATTGCTAGCTTGGGGGACGTGCGATAGGGCGCCTTCAATCGAGCTGTCAACAAAAGAATTACATTTTTTATAGCATGATTCTAAAGGTGACTTGATGAAGATGGTTTTCTAGTATGCCCTAGCAGTCTTGTAATTATTTCTTTCACCTCACCTTGATGTTATCTTCGTCTTCATACCTGTCACACGTTTTAGAAGTTTTATGCTCGTAGATACGCTACTGCGTCCCTTCCTACCTGTTTCCTGTACATTTAGTTGTATTACTTCGTAAAATAGATCATTTGTTGGAAGTATGCACTTCCTTAACGTCGTGCTTCTGTAGCTTGTTCTTTCTGTCTATTACAGGTGTTAAGACAGTTGAAAGAAAGAGAGAATGGACACATGCGTCCTACACGACTGCGAAACCAGCTGATAAAATGCACAACGTGCAGAATCTCATTTAATTGATTGCCTAGCAACGTAGACGGAAAGAAAATAGCATTCAATATTTTTTCGCAGACATCAAAGTGGAATGGTCTAACAGTGGTGAAGTACTCGCTGTCGCCGGCGTCGCATCGGAGTCTACCGACGGGGACTGCCGGAATCGCATCCACTTCTACACGGATGCAGGACTGCTTCGTTTTGTGGCCTCCATACCGTACACACAGGTAAGGTATAGTCAGGTTATAAAATGAATGTGATAAACAGTTCGTTGTGCGCATTGTAAGAGTCTGATGGTTTTTCCACGTAAAGTGTATAGCATGTCCCGTCATTGTACGGAGTGTATGCAAGTTTACCACCATCGTCATAATTTTTAACCTACTGAGGTAAGCTGCAGGATGACAATCTCTCCCAGTGATCTCCAGCTTACCCTATCCCGTGCGAGCTGATTCCATAGCATCCCCGCGAACGTTTTAGTTACGTCTTTCTATTTAACTCTCTGCCTTCCTAAACTGTGTTTCCCATCCCTTGGTAACCGGTTTGTTGCTTTGTCTGTTTTACCCATTGCCCCGCCGCGGTGGTCTAGTGGCCAAGGTACTCGGCTGCTGACCCGAAGGTCGCGGGATCAAATTCCGGCTGCGGCGGCTGCATTTCCGATGGAGGCGGAAAAGTTGTAGGCCCGTGTGCTCAGATTTGGGTGCACGTTAAACAACCCCAGGTGGTTGAAATTTCCGTAGCCCTTCACTATGGCGCCTCTCATAATCAAATCGTGCTTTTGGGACGTTAAACCCCACATATCCATCTTTTACCCATTACGTGGTCAGCCCAAGTTCATTTCTTTCGCTTGAGGTCAACTAAAATATCTGTGGAACCTGTTTGGTTCCTAAAAAAATAGTGATATGATCAAGTACCACACTGCACTACCACTTTATTTCGAGTTGTACATATACCGCAATCAAAAACGAAATGAAAGGAAAAGGATGCTATGCTTCCCGAACATTCAATGCTATCATTACTGATTCGAGTGCCTTATTTTAAGAACAAAATTGCACTGATTCTGTTCAACGCATTCGTAGACGCCGATGATGATGATGATGATGATTAAAGGCTTCCCCTTTGAATCGGGGTGACGGCATGCGCCATCTAGCCTACCTTAATAGTTCGAGTTTAAATTGTGTCCCTCAACTCGGATGTCTTTTTAATTTTGCCCAGCCGCTACTCTTGGCTGGGATGTTATTTTATCGACTTCTCTACTTTTCCTCCACCAATACTCCAGCCGCTGCTTAGTAATACCTACTGCTGACCAGTTAATGCTTCCATCAACCGCGAAGCCCAGCGCCTCAGGAAGTGTGACCTTCCCCCCATTTCTATCCGGCTGAATCTTTTGGCATTCCTTGACTATGTGGTCGATTGTTTCTTTATTTATGCCACATCCAACACATGTCTCATCCTGTGACGAATATCTGCTCCTGTAAGTTAGAGTTCTCAAGCAGCCAGCCCGCGCCTCAAAGAGCAACGCACTACCTTTATTGTTGTCATAAAAGTTCTCTTTCCGGATCTCTTGTTTGCTTGCCTTGTAGATTCCCAGTGATCCCTTCTTTTCCATCCTCTCCTTCCACATGAGCGTCTCCGTTTCCCTCACTTGCTTTTTAACTGGCCCCCTTTGCTTATTTGCCGCGGTCAAGTTATATTTTAGAAAGCACATAGAAAGGTAGCCCCACCTATCGACAGAAGCGGCAACTGCGCTTCGCATAGCGTGACCTTCGAGATCGGGCAGTGCGCTGTAGACAGCAAAGGACATGCGACTTCTGAGGCCATTTGATCTTCATCGCAGGCTGTGTCTTCAAGTAGGAGCTAGAAAAATGTCCCTCAGCCTCGCTGTCCACCACTTAATGCCCAAACTAATTAGCCGCAAGTTCTTCATTTTGCACTGGTTTAAGATACCGTGACAACATCAGATGAGATAGGACACTGTCCAAAAAGCATTCTCAGTGGCTCGAATTCCTGTTCATTCATACCAAAGAAATGCTAGGTGATTGAAAAAAATTTTTTAATTCAGAGCTGAACTGAAGTAAAGTAGAGTTCTGCGCGAGTTGGTATACATTCTCGTCGAAGCCATTGAGTCCTGTTTTCTTCGTGCTACGCTTCGACATGAACAATTAAAATCTATTGCTTTTTCCTCAAAGTTTGCCATGTAAGCTTTAAATTAGGTGTTAACGATCATTTAACTCAGGTGGAATTAGGTTACCATACCAACGTACAGTTATATTTATACTAAGGAATGCGGTGCTTTCCTGCGTGTTTTGCGAAGATTAATGCTGTTAGCTCTTCTGAATCGAAAGCACTCTCAGCAAGATATGTAAAGCTGAGTTTTGTGACAGACATTAAATTTTAAAGTTGGCAAGTTGGGCTAGATCGTATTCCAGCATGCGCTAATGGTATATAACGTACTCTTGTACCATGTCGATGATGATCAGATGCCGGTAGAAGTAGTTACTTGTAACTAATATGCAAATACGATGAGTGTATGTGGTGACGAGAAGACAAAGAGAGAGCAGGAAGTCAAGATAACGAAACAACGTCTGAAGCATCAGAAAGTAAATGATATTTTGAAAAATATACGAAAAAAAAGGCGAGAACACAGCAGAAGACTACATAAGACCATCTTTGACGTCGCGCACAAATGTTCGCCCTTTGCGAGACACTCTCTTCGTTTTTGATAAGCCCCAGGATGGCTCAGTTACTGTACGCAACTTTTCCTTATTGAGTTCCATTCGACATTGTATATTCACACAATAATTACAGGAATGATCGTTGAGCCGGAGTTTCTGCGGCCAACGTGTGTACAAGTTGTCTTGTCAAATGCATCCGGGAATATACCATAGCTCAGCCTACTTGTTTTGTCCTGCTTTCTGAGCAGGTCTGAAGCACATTATACGGCATCGGGAAGACCACTACCCTACGCGTAGCCTTTCTAGAGCTTTAGTACTCAGAGGCAACATTATTGAAGGTCCGTCTGTAAAACCCTGTACTTTCTCTCTCTCTCTCTCTCTCTCTCTCTCTGTATGTGTGTGTGTTTGTGTGTGTTTGTGTGTGTGTGGGGTGTGTGTGTGTGTGTGTGTGTGTGTGTGTGTGTGTCCCTCATTTTCCCCCACGTTAAGGGTAGCAAACTGGACAAACTGTAGGTAATCACCCTTCCTTCCTTATATTTCTTATCTCACTCTCTCCACCTTTCCGGGAACTGTGGGAGGCTGCCATGCGCAGCTACAACCCCAAATTTCTGTAGGCTATTGTGAGGTGGTAGAGGAGGCCTAACGCAAGTAGCGTAATCTTCTTTTCCTTTTTTCTCGCGATCCCTTTTCCTCTTAAATGACATAAATAAAGATGTTTCTCTTCATTTAAACATAGCGAAACCAAAATGCTCGAATAACCTGTGACACTTACGGGTTCGCGCAGAGTCCAGTGACGGCGCTGACGTGGGGCCACAACGACAAGCGGCTATTCGTGGCCACGGGTAGCGTCATTCACATCGGCTGGGTGACGAGGCGCATGGCCTCGCTGCAGCTGCTGTCCCGGTTAACGCTGCACCGGGCACTCAGGGACGAGGCGGCCGTGCACACGCTCCCTCTGCCTCGGAGGATGCGCGCCCTGGTGGCAAACCTCTTCGGGCAAACCGTCAAGGTGCGTCTTGACGCTGCGGCGTAGCAACAAATATTACCTAATTCATTCGTTATATCCCCCGCCGCGGTGGTCTAGTGGATAAGGTACTCGGCTGCTGACCCGCAGGTCGCGGGTTCAAATCCCGGCTGCGGCGGCTGCATTTCCGATGAAGGCGGAAATGTTGTAGGCCCGTGTGCTCAGATTTGGGTGCACGTTAAAGAACCCCAGGTGGTCGAAATTTCCGGAGCCCTCCACTACGGCGTCTCTCATAATCATATGGTGGTTTTGGGACGTTAAACCCCATATATCAATCAATCATTCGTTATATCGGAATTAAAATTACGTTGAAGGTGAAGCAAAAGTTTGCCAGTGTAGATATTCCAGGTTGTGGGTCAGGTCCCACGGATGGAGTGTTTTTTGTGCAATTCTTTTCATTTCGTGTAATAATTTCTTCGCTACACTTTAAACAAATTATTTCTCCTATGTCATCTTTGACTTAACTGATTCTTAATTCATTGTACACGGCACCCGTGTAGCTGCCGCTAGGAAGCGGAAAGTTCTACGAATGCTTTTTGGAATCGCCAAGACGCTACTGTATCGAAAAAACTCAACTTTTTCCTTGTCTTTTGTTCAATGCTGTGAAAAGAATAAAACTTATTTAGAGCGTCTCATATTCTAGAAGTAACTCTAAAGTGCAGTAAAACACTGTTGATTGGAAGTCTGCGTGTTTGTGCATGATTAAAATTTAGAAAGTTCAATTTCTTTTCCTTCAGTGGATCTTGTTTGTGTTCAATGTTGGTATCCAATGTCGTCAAAACTGGTGTTTTAAAAAGAAGGCATTACAAGTTCTCACCCAATTTCGCCCCGCACATCTTCTTATAATGTGCGCGTGGTTTATATCCTATAATTTATTTTTAACCCCGAACTTAAGTTCATGCTACGTACAGCCACTGCCTAGTCGCATGACTCACGAAATTCAGTTTCTCCTCGATTAATGTCAATTGGCAGAGCATTAATTAAGTAATTTATTAGTCCAATAGAGGGGCCCTCGGTTAATTAATTAACCTGGTATTCGTTTTTTCCCCATCAGCATCTACTATTCCCCACGCTATCAATCCGAGTTTGTTAGAGCCCATTCTGGCTGGCCCAAAGAGCTCTGGTGGTTGCCATTTCTACGGCGACCCAGCGATCGTAACCGCTACGGCATACTATATGGGAGCTCCGAAGGAAAACGACCCTACCACACAAAAAGTGAGAGGGGGTGCTGGAAGAGGAAGGAATGGGATCGACCAAGCTGCGGAGATAACGCGAAGGAGAACGAGAGGATGCTTGCTTCTCGCGCTTCGTTTGCGAGTTATGAGTTCAGCGCATCCGGCAAAGGCGGGTCCCTTC
>WOVY01015328.1:55000-135000 GCA_013436015.1 Rhipicephalus annulatus
TAGATTCGCACTGAACAATAATTTTCTTTTACGAAAAATTCGTACTAATTATGGTAAGCAAACTGTCACATTCACTACGATTTCATTGTAAAACAATCTTCCACTCTTGATGAAAACAAGATCATTACACCATTTTAAGCAAGAGCTAAAAAGATACCGACTTCGCGTTGACTAACCAGAAGTACTGTGCTTTGTTTTATATATTGTATGCTTTGTTCAGTGTAACATTAATGAAGGTGTTCAAGCTGTTGTTTGCTTGCTTTTTGTATTATTTTGATCTTACAAATTTTCAGCATTTTGTTAAAACCATTCTTTTTTCACGTTATCACTCGTTTATTGTTCTTTCATTAGTCCACCTTTTGCTACAATGTTCGTCCTTGTACTAGAGGTCCCGATGCAGTCTCTTGACTATATGATTTCTTTCCGCATACTAAGTGTTTGTGACTTTACCAACTTTTGACAATAAGTTATGACCCCGATTCTGAGGGCATTTCGTTAGGCTTCAATTATTGAACGACGTGTTCGACGCTCGTGCAGGGTATCTCGCTGGCGTCGTCCCGCGGCGGTTGCGTCGGCGCAGCGCGCCGCGAGCTCCTCTACACGGACGAGCTCCCGGAGCGCGAGAAGATCGTGGCCGTGACGTCCAACCTCTGGGGCACCAAGTTCAAGGTGCTGGGCCTGGCCCGCTGGCTGCCGGCCACGCTTGGCACGGTCACGTACCGCACCAGCCTGCTGCACCTGCAGCCGCGCCAGATGACGCTGCTCATCAAGGAGCTACAGGGCCCGCAGCCGCCGGCCGCCTCTTCCTCCTCCTCTTCTTCCTCCTCACGCTCACTCGTTCTCCACAACGGCACCACCGTGACGGTAGCCGGCTCGCCCGTGGGCACTGCGGCACAGGCGGGCGCCAGCTTCTCGGAGGACGAAGACGATGACATGTGCGGTGCGTAGCGAAAGACAGTCATTTCAGGCTCTTTCCGAGGCGAACATTAGAGTCACTGCCTCATTGTTTGTGTGAACTGTATATAGAACAACAGAGCTTTGCTGGCTGTAGCAACTCCCGGGACTCACTTCTGGGTTGACAGTTGGCATTTCCCAGAGCATGTTCATGGATTCAAAACAATGCATAAAGAACTGATACCATCGGACACCCATAGGATCCCGATAAACGAATTCCTTTGCTTTCGTGCGCACGCGCAGACCCAGTGGCGAGTGAGGAGACCGCGGCGCCGATCGCCCCGATGACACCCAAGAAGAAGTGCGGCATGGGCCGATCTCCGGGCCTCCCGGATCCCGAGACCGGCGTGCTGCCCGGCGACGGGGAGCAGATCGAGACGGGCTGCGCCAATGGCGGCAACGAGGAGTACCTGATGCTCGAGACGACGGCCGCAGCCGGCGTGCAGCGGCTCACGCTGCGCCAAGCTGGCCACAACCGGTCGCAGGGCACCACCATGTCGCTGCCCGCCGCCGACGCCCTGCCAGGAACCTCCTCGTCCGCGGGCCAAGACGAAGCCACATCGCCGTCCAAGAGGCCGCAGGCCGAACTCAGGTCCGAGTCCAGGCCTGGGTGAGCAGAAAGATCGGTCCCTTGAAAAGCCAATGAGTATTTCATAAACAGCGTGGAAGCGGCATGAAAAATAAGGGACTTACGATTCCCTCTTGGTCCCTTGATTTTTTGCGTTGTTTCTGCGTTGTGTCCCTTCACTTGCTTTTTGTATCACTAAACAGCACACTTGCTTTTGTGCGCTGTTTGTGCCATCAAGTCGTACCATTTAGCCTGGTGCACACCTCTCGTCAGTGAGGAAGCATTTTCAGGTTTAAAGACCACGTACTTGGTCCTCGGCATGAAACAGTGCTTGTACGGTGTCTACTTCACTGCCTTAGATTAGATGAGTGTTTGTGTTATTATCCGCGCGTATTCTATATTATGTGCGGTGAAAGTAATTCGTTGTTGTTGAATAATGCCACGAAAGCTTTATTGAGATGCTTGAAGGAGACCGGAATTTATGAGCGTCTGTGAACAAACAGCTCCAGTTCGTGTTGTGTGTATTGACAGTAGCAGTTACCTGACTTCGTTTTTCTTACTTGTATTTTCTTCTCTACTGTGTCTATGATTCTCTCTTTCCGCCACCCAACATATAAGGTAGCTAACTATGTCAAGACTTGGTTAACCTTTCCGCCCTTCTTCTCTATGTGCATTTTTTTCTTTCTTCCCTGTAGCTCTCAACATTGGTCTATTATAGTCGATTTTCTGGGTGTTATAAAGTTGAACGTCGTACGAGGCCCAAACGTTTTCCGCGGGTGCGTGGATTATGCAATCATGCTGCTTTTTTTCTTAACAGGCTACGGCGTGGTGGCGTGGCGTCGCGCAGCCGGCTGTCCCCCGAGCTGTCCCCCGAAGGCGAAGCGCCCCTGTAGGGGGAGTCGGCCCCCCACAGGTCCGGCGCTGCCCCCGGGACAGCAGGAGGCGTCCGGCACCTGCTGGACCCGGTGCCCCGCTGGGCGGACAAGGCCGCCGAGCTCAAGTACATCGACGACGAGCAGCCCGACGAAGGCGTCGTCGGCGACGTGGCCTCGGTGCTGCTGCTCAGTCACCATCGGAACCGCAGCAGCATCGGGCCGCCCAACGCCGACTTCTTGGTCGGCGACCCGCGGAGCCGCGCCTGCGATGCCCGCCGGCTGACGCTCAGATCGGGCTCGTCCGTGCCGCAGCAGCAGACGCAACAACAGCAGCACAACACGCACGGAGTTTCGCAGGCTTCTTCCTCCTGCGCCACCTCGAGGAGCTGCGATGACGCCGCCCAAGTGGCACGAGCGCTCCTCGCCGAAAAGGTATATAAAACAATCTTTCTCGCTAGTCTTCATTTCTAACTTCGGTTACAAACCTGAAGGTACAAAGCGGTGATGGCTGCCAGAAGAGATCTCCGAATCTCTTTCTATTTTTATTCCTATGTTCGTCTGACCTTTGCGGTAGCGATTATACGGACATTCTCGGAGAGTTTCGCCGATGGTGTCAGCGCCGTCGTGCTGTTCTGTGTATATTCTTTCAACTCTCTCCATCTCTTTCTCCTTCTGGTGTCGAGTACATCAAACTACTTGACTTTCCACGTGCGATGTCCGCGCGCTGACTTGTCGTTCTTACAGCTGCTGTACAGACACACCGAGGAGCCCGCCTGCGTGTGCGAGGCATCGCAGAGCTCCTCGCCGGCGACTGCTCGCAAGCAGCGGTTCGCCGAAGAGAACCCATTCGTGTGCACCACCGGCTCGGCGGACTGCGGCGGCGCCTCGCTGGCCGTCCACGCGGCGGGCAGCTCGCGCGGCACCGCGCCGGGCAACTCGCCGTCTCCGCAACCGACGCTGTGCAGCGGTGCCTCCGAGGACGAAGGAAACCGGACGACGAGCCGCGAGAGCACGCCATCGGCAAGCCCGTGCAGGCAGCCCCGACGACACCGGGGCTCGCTACCGATACCCTGCGCAGGTATTGAGAAAGCAATTTATTTGATATATCTGCAAAGTGGAGCAAGCAACCGCTTGGCAGACATTGATGAAACGGCGAAGGTGGTAGCATGCAGCAGAATCGAATTAAGTGCAACAACTTGGTTTATCGAAGTGGAATGAAACTGGATTGAAGCAGGAAGAGTGATGGCTGTGGCAGTGGGCTCAGTGGGGAGTTGCGGAGGTGACGTCACGTTCTGTGACGTCATGATGTAGTAATATATTGACGTCATCATAATTTTATGCATCCCGTAATGACGCCGGTGTTAACACTATCTATCTATCTATCTATCTATCTATCTATCTATCTATCTATCTATCTATCTATCTATCTATCTATCTATCTATCTATCTATCTATCTATCTATCTATCTATCTATCTATCTGTATCTATCTATCTATCTATCTACCTATCTATCTATCTATCTATCTGTATCTATCTATCTATCTATCTATCTATCTATCTATCTATCTATCCGTATCTATCTATCTATCTATCTATCTATCTATCTATCTATCTATCTATCTATCTATCTATCTATCTATCTATCTATCTATCTATCCGTATCTATCTATCTACCTATCTATCTATCTATCTGTATCTATCTATCTATCTATCTATCCATCTATCTATCTATCTATCTATCCATCTATCTCTCTATCTATCTACCTATCTATCTATCTGTATCTATCTATCTATCTATCTATCTATCTATCTATCTATCTATCTATCTATCTATCTATCTATCTATCTATCTATCTATCTATCTCGCTAGCCGGGGGTGGTTCGTCAACGCCGGGGCTTGGCGCCGTCGGCGCGGGCGACGAGAGTGGTGGCTCGGCGCCGCCATCGCCGGCGCTGAGCCGCAGTATCCCGTCGTCGCCGGTGTCCGGCCGCAAGAGTAGGCAACAACAGCTTCGCACGCTGCTCTACAGCCCGTTGCTCCTGCGCAAAGTGCGCGGAGGCCGCGGGCAGCGCAGCGGAGCGGTCCTCGACAGCTCGGACGAAGAAGGCGGCCAGAGCGGCGAAGAGGTGCTCTCGGACGGCTTCCGCGACCTCGAGAGCATGCAGAAGGCGCACATACGAAAGAAGGTGCGTAGAAAGAAATCACAAAATCCCCCTATTGAGAAACGGTCACAGTTTACTACAATATTTGGCAGTGAACTGTGCGGCTTTCATTGTTCGACCACCACGCGAATGAAGGGTAGTACACAGATTGGCCTACTATTTGAGTTTCCGACTTTCAATATACTTGAACCTGGTTTATCGTCATGGTTTGCCTTTTGTTCGAATAATATAATGGCGCACTGTGAATTCCGTATGCTGATATGAATAGGTAAGCATAAAAAGGTCGAAACGGCGAAGTTGGACTTGAACGTTCGCTGAACTTCGCAAACTTCGCCTTACGACAAAGTGTCTGCACGCCATACGAAGCCAAACTGAGCCAAGAAAACGAGACTTTGGCTAACTCGTATACTACCCGTTGTGGTCATACTGTCTGAAGCATCATGCATTGGTGCTTCCTCAGGTGCGCTGATGGCATATTTCTATATAGTGTATTATTAGAAAATTCGAAGTTCTTTTTATGGTACGGTGCTTCCCTCTGGTGTGCAGTTAAAGAAGCGCCACGGCAAGGTGCACCAACAGGAGATGCTGCCGCCCAGCAAGCCACCGCCCATGTACCGCGAGTTTGTGCTGCACAACAAGGCACCCCTGTGGAACGAAGTGAGCCAGGTCTACCAGCTAGACTTTGGTGGTCGCGTCACGCAGGAGTCGGCCAAGAACTTCCAGATCGAGTTTAAAGGAAACCAGGTACCTGATTTTGTAATTAGGTCATTCATATTGAAAAGGACATTGCATGTCATGTCGCGTTGTACGTGTTTTGGCATTTGTTTTTCTTTGCTTTAGTGATGCTTCAGCCTAATTCGGAGGTTGCCTACTGGAAGAAATATAGAGGTGCCGAAGCCTACAATCACTGGTTTACCATCTTGCTTCGGTAAACCAGTGACAGAACATCTTATACAGCCTAGTATAAGCTGTTTTTTCCCACCAGTGGCTTTTGTAAAATATCGGTCCAGTGAGGATCATCATATTGTTGCGTGAACACGCAAATACAAGGAGACATGCAACACAGACATGTGTATACATTCCTTTGTATTTGTGTTTTCGCCTTACACTAATGTTTAGCAAATACCAAATAGCTGAACGAGAAATCCTCGTTCAACGCTGAATTTTTTACTACGTCTTTATTTCTCTAAGCATGCACTTATGTAATATAATGCTCTCCACCCCTCTATTCCTCAGCTATTTATTTTTGACACCTGCCTCTGTCTCTGCTCTCCATTTTTTTCTCTTTTTTTTTCATAGTTCAGATTAACAAAAAGAAGAGTAATTTTGGCTAATCTCTCTGTCTTTCCCCCACTTGTACTCGAATTTATCTCTTAGCATGCGACAAATTTTTCCTTACTCGCTGATGATGTCTTACTTCCTCTTCTTCATTAATTTTTAAACCCTACAGGAATTACATAATCGCATGAGTCATAAATTTTATAATGACATATCCATATACAAATTCAGTGCTTTAAGAATAACACTGATGGTTTCAGCAGATAGTGTTGAACAGAAAAATAAAATAACTATATTGGGAAAGTGTGAGCATCCCACGTGGTTGGTTTCAAGACGCGAACAAGGGTGTGTTCGAGTATTGTTCGCTCGAGAGGTTACGCCCCACTTAATTACCTAGTCGCTATTGTTGTGAGTATTTCTCCTACAATGATTGTACATGCAATTAGAACATCACCTGTGATGTAGTATCTGAAATATCAGATACGGGGATGTTGCATCATCACAGACCTGCCAAGTGCTTTTAATTTCGTCTCTCTTTAACAAACTTTTGTGTTCCTAACATATACAGTAATGGCTTTTAAGTTGAAAAAAATATTTTGAGGCTTGGTCGTACAAATGCTCTTGGTGCATCTGCTATTGTAATATGTTCAAATTTGACTGTTCCTTCATGAATACATGACTTTCTTTTTCTTCGTCCACTTTTGAAGGAGGCTTTATTCTAAACCCTAGAAGTCATATTTTATAACTTTTTAACATTGGTGTTCATGGCATCGTTAGCTAACCAAGACAAGACATAGATTTTGAATAGCTTTTCGTGTAAAAGTTTTTTATTTGGTTTGTTTATTTGTTAACATTTAAAGTCTCATTACTTGTTGTCGTGTATCTTAGCATGATCTGTTTTGTCACAAATCAAGACATGATTTCTGTGTGTTGTCCTCTAAAGCTATTTCTTCGCAGCACGGAGACGCCCTGTTTCGATTCTTCCTGCGCAGGTGATGCAGTTCGGCCGCATCGACGGCAACGCCTACACCCTCGATTTCCAGTACCCGTTCAGTGCCCTCCAAGCATTCTCCGTCGCTCTCGCCAACGTAACGCAGCGACTGAAATGACACGCTGCGCTCTTCAAGAGGGACCGTTGAACACTCTCACAGTGCTCTATCCGCATCTCTTTCTGTCTTTCTCGCTCTCCGCGCGAGTACGATCTGCGCGCTCCTCTCCGCGTGATTCGGAGACTTCAGAAGAGAGAGAGAAGAAAAAAAAATACCGCGCAGAAAGCTCAACTCGGCGCTGGGCGACATGATGATGGAAGGACAACGAAGAAAAGGCCAGAACAGGAGAGCGACGGCAGCTTGAAATGGAACCGCTACACTGAAGGTTGAATGCGAGGATCCGAGGCATGGGTTTGCACTGCCGTGTTCCAGTGTGCGAGACCAATGTCCCCGCTTCTTGGTGTAGTGGATGACCAGGCCGCGCGGAGTAAGTGCGAACGTTAATTTGCGAGAGTAGTGTATCCGGAGCTTCCAGCAGAACGAATGATTCCTTTCTATTTTTTTTATTTCCTCTTTTCTCTCTCTTTTTTTATGACACGGCCAAATGATGAGCCAATTATTTTTGTTCCAGTCATTCGTTACCCCATTCTACTGCTGAGTTTTCCGGCAGAAGGAGTCCTTCGCGCATTTTCTTGTCTTAGAGGTTTATGTTTCCGCATATACAAGTTCTGTACAAACTATACGCGCTGAAGTATATCTTGTAGTCAACGCACCCACGAAAAAAAATACAGAGCATGTTCTGAATTGATCTCAAAAAAAACAATGTACGCCGAAATACTGAGCATCATGCAGTGGATGTGCTGAACGTGAGCGAAGTTTAACGCGGTTGCTGGGATATGTCCCCAAGCGTGGAGTTGTGGTGCTCAAATATTCTCACAAAAAAATCTAGTCATTAGCTAGGACGCGTGGAAGACTAGGGAAAAGGGGAGTTGACGGGATTGACAGGCAACATTTTAGTCGTTATCGTTAGTGTTGAAATGAATAGAAACGCTGTAAAGAACTATTTTGTTTTACTTAAGTGGCGAGAAATGGGAATTGGGTGACAGCCTTATTGAATATTTTTTTCATGCGTCCTGTCGCAGCTAGAATCACTTTATTACGCTAGCCCCGCCTCTGTAGAAACCTTAAGAACATGGTTATTGTAATTAAAATAAGGTTCAAAATTTAGAGCCAAAGAACAACGCTTCGCCGTGTTCGTTATTGGCGTAGTATCCACTTACGTGGTCGTCGCTTGTATAGATCGAAGCGTTGTACAGTTTCTCGATTTGGCTAAATTTTCGAGCCCAGATTAGAGAGTATTTTTGAATGACTTGCTTGGAGCAGACACTGCATATTGCAGGAAAAACTTTCGGCGCACTACTCGTGCATCAAAAAACGTCTTTAATTGTCTTGCGCATGAGCATTATAATAACAGCTCTCATGTCTATCTTATAGAAAACTAGCAGACATTTTGCAAGCTGCTCAAATGCAGAAAATTATTCAGTCTGCCCTAGTTTATGTGAAAGATATATCTACAGACATAACGCCTACCGCAAGCTCTACAACATGTTGAGTATCGGCAAACATCATGAAACACTTTTTGCAATGGCAACATATATTGAATCAATCGGCAGTAGCGTGAAGCCCTACAAAAATACTGTCCAAGCCTTCACTCGTTCTAAAGCTTCAATGATTATGCCATGGTTAAGTGACATCGATATAGATGCGAAGGAAGTCATTAGTGCCGCTGTGAACGTCGTAGCGATTCGCTGTATGTGATTCGTCAGTAAGTTGCATGATCTGTGTTCCAAACTTAAACCTTCGCATCATTATTCATATGCAGTGTAACCACTGGTTAAATCAACTAGGCACCTTAACGCCACGTGTGCTTAGGAATTAAACGCCATAACGAGCATATCTGAGCTCTAGTTTACGTTATATTGTTAGTTGTGCTCGCAACCTCAAGCTACAGCTATATGTTGTCGGTGGGGGCCGATAAAAAGTGGAAACTAATAATCACAACCAATAAACAAGACGTCGCGCGTTATTGGCGCACGTGAACGTCTTTGCGGAATGCTTGCACGTTTGGTAGTTCTAATCGTTTTGCTTTTTAGCTACGCTAATACCACGCCCACCAAGGGCATAAGCTAACGAGCCCAATCTAGAGAGCCGGTCTGTTGATTCAGGCAAAAGCTCGTGACGTCATGATAGTTTCTTGTAATACGCTTAGTCAAAGCGAGCTGCTTTTGAAGCAGCCATGCGCCGATTTCGTTTCTTCTTTTCCTGGAATATTCCTTGTTGCTTTAGTTCCCACCGGTTAGGAACACCACGGGATGCTTTTATCTCGAGAGCTAACGCTGGCTATAGATGCGATTTACCGAAAGATGTGTGCTTGCTAACAAGTAAGACGGGTGCAGTCAGTCAGTCACTCAGGTCAGTCAGTCAAGAACTTCATTAAATGGTCCGGAGGAGTTTAAGCCACCAGGGTGTCCACAAGGGACATTCTATCAGCCGCTACTGTAGGCGACGCCCATGGTGGCGTTCCGCCAGTTCTTGGGTCCTCTGGACTGCCTTTCGTTAGTTTCTGAGACTGAAGCTTCTGAGTGCCTCCTCCCAGTCGGACTCACTTGTGCAGGTAAAATTCATTTTTCCAGCCTTTTCGTGTGTCAGCTCGCTAATTTACAAGAATTAAATGTTGCCTATGTAGTAAAAGGAGGACGATGGAGGACATGAAAGGACCAGGTGGTTATCCAGTTCACAGACCGACTGGAGGCCGAGTATTTAGAAGACGGGACAAGAGAAGTAAGAGAATAGAAAAGAAACGCTACGCGAAAAGGAAAGTGAAAAAAAGGAAAATAAAGATACTGCTTAGAGTCTGTCTAGTCCGTCTGTAACACCAGTTTTCTACAAAAAGCTTAATGATTCCTCAAACGCAAGACGTCCCAGTAAACACCTCCTTAAAAAGGGCTAATGCACGAAACAGTAACAGCCTTTGATTCGCAATTTCAGTGGAATGCATGCACGCTGTGTTCTTTGAAAGAATAATGATGCGCATATACTTTTTTTAAGCATGCACAACTTTGTGAGCAACGGCTGTACAGGGCTTTATGCGTTACAGTAAAAGCTGTGGGCGTCGTCATAGTTATTGACTATGTGGACCATATTTTCGTTGAACGTTTTTCATGTTGTAGATCTACGCAGTACCGCTTCACAGAAAGATGTAAGCAACGTAGGATCAGACGAAGCAGCTGGTCAAGTGAGTGTCCAACGGTCGTCAAGTTTAGCCGCTTACCTTTTGCGGCAAAGCCTGGGCACGAACGTGTCAGATAACGGTCTCAGCAAGAACGGGTTCCAGCTTCTAGCGTGCGTACTCATACTCATACTCTATACATAATAATAAGCCTGCGTGCGTGCATGTGAGCGAAGAGGCATTCTAATGTGTTTGTAAAGGCAACCCCGCCCTCGCTTTTTACTCGACAGAGATGAATGAAAAAGTGTAAAGCAAGAATCTTTTTTTGCTATGTTTTTAACGGCTTGTTGCTATTGCGAAGTTAAGAAGACGATGAAGGAAGCTCGCAGCTTTTTTGAGCTTCGAAGCTTTCCGTGCTTTAACGTAGTGTTGGTGTTTCACTCGATGGGCACGTTGTGCTTGTCGCCCTGTTTCTTTACCGCGGGAATCGTGCAATGATCAGTGTACATATACCTGTGCGCGCTCATTGGAGCGTGAGGAACGTTCGCATATTTTCTCTCCCGTCATCTTCAAAATGGTGCAATCACCTCACCCGGCCGTTGCCACTGTCTTCACGCCACATTGCTGGTTTGTTCCATTGTTTGTGTGGCTGCTGCCGCTGTTCGCTTGTTTTGTTTGTGTACACTTTTTTGCCAGAAACATCTACATCTATGCGCGATTGAATGTGTGTTTGTGTGTGTGCGTTGGACAGTTTCGTGCGTGGATCTCCATAGGATTGACGCGGTCTTCGATTGCCACATCTGTTTGCACACATGTATGACGTGTAAAACTACGAAAAGCAGCTGTATCTACTTTCTCAGATGTTTACCCGGCCCCCGTTCCTATCCAAAGCAAGCAACACTTCACTATTCACTTTTCAAAGCCTATAAGAGCATTTCAACAAAGCCGTAAGCTAGCGCACGCCATATTGTATCTGCGCATAATAACTTTATTCCCACCACTCCGCTCTTTCATTATACTACATTACCTATTTAAGACGTATACCCGCGTTCAACTTAAGCGTGCTTCGTGTTCTCATTTAATGGCTTTCACGAACCGTTCCCTCCTCTATGCGTGACGTCACACCACCATGGCGAACGTCTAGTTACAACGACGGGCATGCTGCGTATATGTTTTGGAACAAAGAGACGTGAAAATAGCGCTGATGTGTTGTATTTGTGCCGACACGTCCTCTTCCGGCTGACCTGACCGCTTATATGGAAAGTGATCAATAAAGAATGTGGTGCAATGTGCTGCGAACGAGCAAAACTTCCGTACGACTATTTGTAGGCGAGAAATTTAAAAAAAAAAGTTATTCCAGTGGTGTCAATGAACTGAAAGAATGGCGTGATCACAAAAAGGAGATTCTGGACGGCATGTTCCGTCGCAGCACACGTAATCCTACGCGAACACTCTGTAAAAAAAAAAAAAAACTCGGAGGTGTGAGAAACGATTGACGAAGCTACTGTTGCACTTGAGGTGAACGGGGCATTAGGTCAACACCCCCAGTATTACTATACTTGCGATGAATTTTTTGCGTATTTTGATACCGCGAGGAACAGTTCAATCAAAATTTCATAAAAGCGGGTGCATATAACGGTTCATGTAAATGCTTACAATATATATAAAATGTTTGCAAGTACCGAATGTTTAAAGTACTCCTCTAACTGGTATAAGTTCGTACGTTTGAAAACGGCGTGTCATGTATACACACTTGGACTGTTACAAGAGTAAGAAACTAAGAATTCATTCTGAACATAGGATCACAGCCTGCTTTTAAGCTGAATTTATTAATGCTGGCTTGAACACAAAAAAATGTTTCGTAATATTTGACACGAAAAGGACGCAGAATAAAACGGTAAAAACCAATTGGCTAGTGCGTATCATTAACATCTGTTCTGCAAGCACTAATAAGCCTCGACTCTTTTTATTTTTTCGCTTCACAGCGCAAAGAGGTTAACGTTAGCGTTTAACACTGTTACGAAGCTCACATTTATTCACCAACCGAACATAGATACTTCTAGAATGTCACCAAATATATTTTTTCTGGTGCCCTCTGAAACACAAAAACGCAGCTCGAATCGTATTACCAATAAAGCCCGAATTTCGAAGCCTGTAGTAGCTGTATGACGCTTGTCGCACACTGTAATAATTAAAAGGCAGTAGTACGAGTATACGTGTCACATGTCTCTCACCAAATTATAAAAAAATAAACAAAAAGAAAGCCGTTGCGCAGCCTCCTCGACATTGTCGTGATTCTCGGGAAAACGTCAGCGTATACAAAGCGTGAACTTTTGACTGAAGGGGCGTCGTTTTCAGGCCGTATGCTGTCGGCGCCAAGCACATCTGACCTGGATAGTTTCATTCCCTGCTGTAATTTTTAATAAATTATATAAACGCAGATATTTTTTTTTCACGTGACACAGCTCACGCGATTGCTTAAAAACAAACAATAACATTAAGCGAATCCAAGAATTGTTCAGAGCTATACAGCCCCCTCTTTCTGTCTTGTCTTAAGGTGCGCTGGTGTGCTTTGCGCAGACCCTGAACCCTTCGATAAAGTTGACTGCCCTGTTTTACGAGATATTTCATGGGTTCTGTCAGATGAATTACGTGTGGAAGAGTCAAGTGTGCTTTTCCAATTGTTAAGTGTCACTCTTAACGGTCAACGTCGTGTAGTGTCTCGCCTTATCTTACAATATATCAGTGTCACCGAGTTTACCTGTGATCTCAAACGATCTAAGATGTTTATTAATCTCACTGTGCGGCATGGTAAATTCTGAAAAAAGTAGGTTGTCATTATCTCTAGCGATAGCACCTCACCATACAAAAATGTCGCGAAGATTCATTGTCTAAAGAGAAAGAAGGGAAGAAAATGAAGGAATGAAAATGAAGGGATGTTAACCAGATTGGCATAACCGGTATGCTACCCTGCGGTGGGAGGGGTGGGTGGGGGGGGGAGGGAGGGCATTACGTAACGGATCGAGAATATTTTATCAGGGTAAGGTTGAGCAGCTGACACAAAGTGTAATCGATTTTCGTTTATGCATTTTGAACTCATGACGCGGAGAGTGTACCCGTGTTTTGGCAAAAGGTTCTTTCTATCAAACACACTTGAACTCTCGGTGCGCTACCTTGAATGTTCTAGAGGACTGGAATTGTTTTGCTAGAGGTAAGACGAAGAACCCGTGACTAGATTTACTGAGGACACGGAAATATCGGTTATTGTTTATACCTTTCTTTGTTTACGTAACGAGGTATTTCACATACTCAACGCATAATGTAACCTCATCTCGGATGACCCAAAAATTGTTCTTACCCTGAGCATAACAACAACTGTCCTTTGCTCTCGATGCCCGATAAATACGTAGCTGACCCGAAAATATAAATATTCTAACCGCAACCCTCATACTCATAATGCATACCAAATACCGTATCTCTTTACGATGAAATATTCTCGGAAATTTCGGCAGATGCCACGATAGGTCAAGCAGGAGTAATAAAGTGAGAGACAGGAGGTATACGAAGAATCAACTTGGTGCTTATTTTTAAGCACACCAGATAGATGATTGTCCTACACGTAGTAGCTAGTTCACATTTGGGTTAAAGTTCATCATGGCGAGAAGACTACGATCACACGCTCAAATTTTTTACCAATTTTTCTTAGTATTTACCTTAATGCTGCAGATTAGCGGTCACTAGCGAGGGCTCCAGAAGTTTACCCTGTGATTGCAGCCGTTTGTAGGAGTTAACGTAGAGAATATTGCTACGTAGGTAGCTTTCGACAGTAATTCCGTCAGTTCTTCGGTGGCAGTTACGCTTATCATTAAATGGATATCGCGTATAGTTTTTGAAGAACAAAATGTATATTTTCTCAGTAACCTCCACACAAAATATTACTTAAGCACAGACTCGGCATAAAGGACTCGGTACTAGAATATTCAAAGCAAGAATTAGGCAACATGAAGTTTAAACAGCACCAATCAATGCACAATGTAAAAAAAAACAGAACATTGAGCTGGAATCATATTGGTCGTTAGAAATGTGCAATACATGGCTTAATGCTGCACACCTAATATTGACTTTTGAAGGATGAGATGCGATTGCTCTGCACAGTAATTTGGATTTCCAAACTAACCAACAGATGTTTCACAGTCACTGATATAGCTTTGCGTTAAATAATCGCAGACAAAAAAAATAACGTTGTTTTTTGTTTTTTTATATAAAACATACCCGGACCTCTACAGGATGCTGTGCTTGTTAAGAACTTTCGTGTGTAGTTTGACACGAAGATACCACTATTCATACCTCAAATGCTCTCTACCAAAGAAAAAAAAAGCCACTGTGCTAACGGGATGCATCAAGCTATACCCCCCTATCTGAGAATGTTCTGTAACCGAATAAACACGACAATGTCCGTGTTTTTGTTGCGCGTGTTTCACTTGTGTCTTTCGTTTTTTCACTGCTAATAAAGTGGAGCCAAGCATTTGCTATTGCTCAAGACTCGCACTGTCTTCGTTTTTTTTTTTTTGCATGCGTAGACGAAAAATTGTGAGACTCAGGTTTCGCACTCAAGACGAAAAATTCCGGACAATAGACGAGGTATACTTTCACGTAAGCCACAATTTTGTACCGGGATAACGTTCAAACACGTACGGAGTCCTTAATAAAGTTCCCAGGCCAAGCTGCCATAGAAGTACGTGGGTCAGTGATCTCGGAACCTTGGTAAAACCTGTACGCTTTGAGAGCCCTGTGAGCATTATTTTGCGTTTTCGATGACAGATCACTTTGGCGAATCTGATTGCTTGCGTGCAAGCTTGAAGAACAAGGTGCGGGGCCTGTCTCAGACAGGTTTAAAAAAACTTTTTATAACTTCTTGGCCTGTGGTGGGCACCTTTCGCATTTAAAAAAAAAATTGGCAGCAGTATTCATCATATGAATAATTCGGAACGAAGGTAGTAAAGTTCTTGAAGCGAAAGAAAAAAGTACTTGCCTTCGGCTTACTTCAGGTACACTTAGTGCATGGTGAATGTTTGTTGACAATGTCTTTGTGCATTAAAAAAATGACCTTATATGACGTCTTCATAACTCGTCTCTCATTTCGTTCTCGGTTGTATTCATCATTTCTGTCTTCTTCCAAAGTAGAGTGTAACTAAGTATAAATCCCTTCTGGTTAGCCTGCTGTCTTTTTTCTTCTTGTTTATTTCATCCATATACACGATGCACTTCATTCGCGCTTTCACTTAAACTCTGGCATCATGAAACGGTTATAACAGGTCATCGCCGATAACAAACGCGTCAGTAGCATGTCACGCCAGAGTCTTTTTTTTTGTTGTTGTTGTTGTTGACGGGGGTACGATTTTTTCGGCATGTATTCATCATTTCTGTCTTCTTCCAAAGTAGAGTGTAACTAAGTATAAATCCCTTCTGGTTAGCCTGCTGTCATTTTTCTTCTTGTTTATTTCACCCTCTCTATCTCACTAGTGTTATACTATGAAGTGAAGCCTAAACCTAGAGTTTTAGCATAATATTTCAGAAAACACGTAACCGATTGCCAGCACGTAAGAGTTGTCTGTGTCCTTCACATCGCGCCATCAAACATAACTGACTTGTAACAATGTCGGAACAGTACTAAGTGTGAGGAAAATTGTTTACGTGTATCACCCGTGAAGCTTTAAGTTATTTTACAGTTTTGTGTGTTAGACTAAGGTAGATTGTCAGATCGAAATTCGTGCTTGAAACCAGGTTGATACATGATAGGTTATATTGTTAAGGAAATCAAATGATGAACTATGTGCATGGTGGCACAAACGCGTTCACGGACTCGAATTAGTTCGAAAAGTATCAGATTCGAAATAAATTAAAACTGGCCATACCGAGATTACTTTATGTATATTAGATGTTTTCATGCACTATAAATAGGTGAAAGGAAATATTTTATCAGGACAACATTTACCCGTAGCACACAAGGTAAAGAAACCAACATGTAACGTAATCCTGCAGCATTTTCAAGTGAGAGTGTGCACACGAATAGGAACGGTTGTCGCCATCTGTGGGTTTTTGTGGGAACCTGGGAACGCTAGTTTAGTGCTTCGTCTGGATGCAGCGTTGCAGTCGGCTGTGTCGTATCATGCTGCTATTTTATGTTAAAGGGAAAATACAGATTTTCGAATCAGGACACAACTTCGATGATCTCGAACTTTACATGCATCAGTCTAACGTTCGGTCTGCAAGAGGCAGGAAATATACACACTCGTACCTTATTCACAAGTTCAATACACTCCAGCCAGTAGGTATAAACATTTTCCAAAGGAGCTCTGGAATCCATTCGCTATGGCACATACAGGAAGAAAACTGCTGCGAGTTAAGCCCTCCATCCAGGATATTCAAACCTGTCATTGTTAACTTCTGACAACCGATTCGACAAACGGGACTAAGTGACACGTGTACCTCCTTACCTTCCCAGCGCTTTCCTTTTGTTTCAATTTTATTCACAGAATACCTGTTGCTTTTTTGCTCACACAATTCACCACAGCAACCCCCTTCCATGCTCTCTCACACCTCCATATTCATGTGTTGCCCCTCTCCCTCCTTTGTTAAGGCTCTGAGCCAAGCTTCCTACCAGGCTGCAAAAATTAAGCGCCTTCTTCTTCTTCTAACCATTGCCACCACCCTTGTTATGATTGAAGAAAGGGCATTGAAGCGTAGACACGCTAGCACTAAAGAAATCATTTCTGTTTAAGCCTTGAGGAAGACAAGTCTGCTTGTCAAAACCTCGGCTCGACACAACACCTGTTTGCGGATTTTTCATCGGAAGCTTTCATCTTGCCTCCCTACCTTTCCGCGGTTGATGAGGCACACTACATTGTCCAGCGCACATTAAGGTCATTGATAAAAGACTTGAAGCTCGCACACTTTAATAATGAGTACAGCCTTGTCAGAGCGTGGTGCGAAGCCAAATTATTACTCACCAATAAATGATGTGATTGCCTCTTTTGCTTCTAGTGATTGGACTGAATTCTGCCGTAGTAGCTGCCGACATTTTGAAAAACTTTCTGTAAAGTAGACCACGCATTCTGTACTGCGTTTACGCAGATTTCAACTTTCTGTGTCCCGGATTCGCAGTCGAGTTGACGTTTACATTACGATTGAAAAAAATTTTTGAATACAAATCTAAGAACCGTCCGTAATATCAAATCACGCGTTCGCCTTCTTGAAATATAACAGGGAGAAACTTTGCTTAAGAGATGTTTGAGCTATATCTTTATTTTTGTCTTAGATGTGAATGGTAAGATAGAACATGTTTTGTTTTTTTCTTCGACCGCCTTGTCATGTTGCCTGAACAAGTGAACACGTGGAAGTTATATCGTTGTGTTGTTTTCTTTTTTGTGTTACGCTGGAACGTCATTCGAATAAATAGGAATGCTTACATATGAGTGCACCACCTTTCAAATAACGAGAGTTACTATGCGAGTATTTCTAAAAAATTGTTCTTTAAAGCTTTTGTAGTGAATGTCCTGAAGACAACGTTTGCATCATATGTTTCATCTAGCTCTTAGTAAAACTGTTCACAATATTCATAAATATGCTGGCATAAAACGTCCACCGAAATTATGTACGCATAGGTTCTGCAAGCGTGTTTATCGTACACTACAGCCGGTTTCCATATTTGTTCAGTAAGAACTTCATTGGCGATTACTCAACACACAAGGGTTGAGTAAAGTTGAAAAAAAAATGGACGAGTTAGTGACAGTTCATATTAACGTGTGAATCTGCTCACGGGGACAATTTGTCTGGTCAGAGAAATCACTCAAGCATTCAATGTGAATAAACTAAAGGACACCAAGAGGTGTACTTCAAATTTATGGAGCATCACTTCTGGAAGAACAACGTAAAATATTCAAGCTTCGTATCAGCGAAGTAATTGTTACTGTGGTTTGTCTATTAATGCATTTTTTTTTCTCAAGTAAACTAGTTGTGAGCGCAGCGTTGGTCCTATAGAATCGTTTCTACCTCTTGTATCCGGTTTCCATGCTCTGCTTCGCATGATAGGATGACACATCAGTTTGCTTATTAAAAATGCATAACCACTACCTACAACAGCAAGCACGCCTTTTTTGCATTTTCCAAAAACATCCTTTATTCACATTTGATCAAATGCGAGCCACGCCACGTTTTCGTATGATACATTTACACATAAGTGTCACATATACACGATGCACTTCATTCGCGCTGTCACTTAAACTCTGGCTTCATTAAAACGGTTATAACAGGTCATCGCCGACAACAAACGCGTCAGTAGCATGTCACGCCAGAGTCTTTTTTTTTTCGTTGACGGGGGTACGATTTTTTCGGCATACTCTTTGGTCTACGGTACACAAACTCACAACGACAAACAGGAGACGCTCTCAACAATGTCTCTTCGAACGCGTATACCTGTGGCACAACCTACGAATCATCGGTATGCGATTGTACGATCACGTATATATAATACCATACGATCAGCAGGAGCTGCCAAATCACCCGCTCATCCTTCTTTTCTGGTCAAAGGGCAAGCCCTTCCAGAGCAATCGCTTAGAAAACATCCTTAGGCATACGCACAATAGGGGAAGCACGCCATCTCACAGTACCTCGTCCTTGTGTTGGGTTCTAATTGTAACAGTCTACGTGGGAAGGATTTGGGAAGAGTTGGTGGAGGGGTAGGCAGCGCTGCGGTAACATTTTGCTCCCCACTCATAATGCAAAACCCTGTCTGCGCACGCTTATGAGGTCATCACTTCAGTGTTCTTTCATCTGCCCACTTTCGAGAGCACCGTGAAAAAATGCAGACAACAGGTACACGACTTTCGGCAAGCACCTGTCCATAGCAGGATGCTCTAAATGTGCTTGTTGAAAATTGTGCGCCAGCTGCTGCCAGCTCCGGTGTCTTCACCGTCCTATGCACTGTCCTGATTAGAACGTTGACCGCTGTGGCAAAATCGATACAAGCAGTACATCAGCTACTCCGTTTGTCTGGCTCCCTACAAAGACATCTCAATTACAACGTTAGTCAGTCGCAGTGCCTCGCAAGAAATAGAAGATTCATTACGAGGTCAATCTGCAATTTAACTTCAACATGAACTTGCTCGACCAATTTTATTCTCTAACGCTGTTTTTCGTTGAATAAGCATGTCAAGAATTTCACCTTCATATTACAAACGAGACTTCAAAACTTACCCATTCCTATATTCCATCACGTCTAATGTTTAAGCTGACTGCTTTCTGTGTTGAATTTTTGTTTATAGTGATGTTCAAACTGCCTGAATCCTTCCTTTCTTCCGACCTTCCTACTGATGTTTCGCTACTCTAGTGACCAAGTTATTAATGCTGAAGTCAGTGAATAAGCGCTGCAGTGCCGCTTAAGCGACGGCAACATTGCAAAAGTCATCAAAGATATCGCTCCGATAGCGAGAGGTGAGGTTGTTCGGTTTCGATAACAAGAGAAACACTACTGCTATCACATCTTTAAGACAGACATCGAGAAACGTTCTTTTCCACACTTTTGCTCTGTGTAACATTCACTTGCAACTTCGTGCTTTGTGCGAGCTGTGCGGCACGTACACATCGAACTCTTATGATACACGAACCGGGATCGACAAAAAAAAAGTGTCGAGATTACATCAAGTCAAGCATTTTCAACAGACGGGATGATGGTCTCGCTTTTCTGTCTTTCAAGCGTTTTCACAAACAAGTATCAACGACGAGCAGAGTTTTTACGAGTGCCCTATCACCATTGGCTAAAGGTAGGAACACACTGGCGGCGCGGCCTTTTTCCGCCCACCGACCACCACTCGCGAAACACCGCTTCTCTGTCTCTCTCACACACTCTCACTCTCTCTCGTGGAGCGCCAACGCTCCTCTGCTGCCTGAATAACTGCCGCCGGCTGCCGCACAAGCAAACCACCAATGAGCGTCTGCTTTTTTTTCTCTTTCTCCACACACGCACGTCGTCTCCTCACCCGTGAGGCACTGCGCCATGTCTTCTTATGGCAGACAGAAATTAAGTTCCTTTCTTCAAAAATCGCCACCCGTGCCACCTCCGTCCGACGGGGAGAAGGCGCGAGCCGGCGGGCATGCGTGTCCTGACATGACAGGGGCCGCTTCTTGGCCGATTGCAGACGTCGACGGACGCGACACCGCCGTAGCATGCTTTCCGCCAGTGTGAACGAACCTTGACAGAGAATTTCGGTCTGTCCGGCTCACCGCTATAGACGCAAAACGGTTTGCGCGTGCGGGTTTACCGGACGTGATCTGCGCATGTGTGTGCCTTACGGTCGCTCACCGGACACGCCCGAACGCCAGAATACTCCACTTACAATCCCGTGCTCACAAAAGTTGCCGTTCGACTTTCCACTTAGCGCATACGCAAATGCGGCGGCCACTGCGACGCGGGCGTTGCAGACGTATTTTAGACAGTACGTGCTAAAAGCTCGTTACAACGGTATCCAGCGTGACGTGCATGCAAGGGCGTACCGGAGTGCCGGACAGACTGAAACCCTCCATTATTTCACCACGGAGTCGAGGCGGGTTACGCGTACCAACCAGCGTTGTTAATTACGCCAAATGGAAAGCGACTCGGGGTATCATGTAACAAGTGCAAGAGCGATTTAGTGAAGTCACGTGACCACGAGAAGACTACTGTACAAGGCTATCACTCTAAGGAGGCTTGCTAGACGGATTCGCTCAAAGAACAACACCTGGCGCCTTACACCAAGCCAGTTGCTCGAGCAGGACTCGTGGCGCAACGACTAGCGTTACACCTAAACTTTTGTTCGTGTTGTCCTGTGTCACCTTGCCAGCTTATGAGCGGGATATAAGGTGGCCCACGGTAGTTCGGAATCGCTTCTGGCTTTTCAGGGCGCCTTGGACTTCACCACCGTCCTTTTACGAGCATCTTGTAAGCATCGTCTCAAGGGGTGCAAGGTAGTTCAGCTTCAGATGTGTTTCCCTGTGCGAATTTTGACACTGTTAAGCAAGACGCTGCGTGTCGCAGATGACTACATTGCAACGGAAATAGATTGAGATCGGTAGATAACCTAGTTTGTGCTTACACGAGAAGCGTAACTCAAAAGAAGCTTTGGTTTAATTTGGAACTACTCAATTAGGAGCACTCTAAAAAATTGACTGCCGGGAAAATCTGCAGTTTTCCTGGGTCCTGCGAAAACACTTCATGAAACATACACATTTAACGTTTGTGCCTGGATTAAAGTACTGTATGTGGCCCCTCTCAATGTACATTTCGTCAACATCTGGCTTCATCAGTCATCTATGCCGCGGTTTTTATCGTGGATCGCAGAGAGTGAAAAAGGCTGAACGACGTAGACGACAAGCAACATGGTTAACGACGTAAACAACATGCGATAAGCTTGGGAAAATAGATCATCACTTTACTTGTTCTACATCCTACGTGCCAGTTTCTTGGATATTAATTCAAACGAGCAGTAATAATCTTCTCAGAAGTCGCGCACTGATTCCTTTTTTCCGTGCATCAATCCAACGTACAGTGGTCTCATACTACGGCGATTTGGTTGCTTTGTGCATAAACACAACGTCTTAAAAAACGGCGGCCAAAAGTACATTGTAAAACACATCGGATAGATTGGTAACACAAGGCACAATATTCAATAAATGTTTGTTGCATAAACGATCAAAGTGAGACATAATTCCACCATCAAAAAAAGTAGCGGCTTTCAGTGGTTTCAGCATAATTCACAGACTTGATAAGGTATGTTGTAGCCACCTTGCTAAACGAACTGTACTGTCATACTTAAGGGTCGCGAATTAAAAAGAGGCATTACGATGCTTTTCTGAAAATCACGCTAAACGGCCGCAAAGCACTAATACATTCACCGCTGTTATTTATACTAAGGCTGTAGACTCACTTTACTCGCCGAATACACAGACGAGAAAAGAAAGCAAGAATGAAGAATAAAGGCTTGAATCATGAATACGAATCAGGTAGCATACCACACTGACGCGCTCAATGGGCAAAGTTTTGTTTGATTGGGTACAGCTACGTGTTACCACCAACCAGACATTCAAAAATTAACATTTTTCATGCCATTATTCTTAATTTATTACACTGAATACTTGCTATTATTAAGCAATTTTGTTGCATTTTTAGGGCTTCTTCAACTAGTTCTATCTATGTCCTATCGCCGTAGCTTTACGTTCGAGAAAGAATGAACGCTAAGAACCAGTAAACTAAATTACAAAGCCGCTCACTGTATATATTTCTCCAGGCAGCTCACTGCCTCATCACACTCATTCTTATATAATACGTGTACCTTTCTGAATACTGTGGTTCCCATCGTTACCTGGGCCTGTAAGGGTCAGCGTCACTCGTAAAAATTGCTTAAATGTGACGTGACGCGCGTTGTGCGCAAATACTGAGTCATGTGGTAGTTTAGGGACATCAATGCTACAGTGTAATCGAATGCAACCAGCTGTGGTAAAGTAAACACACCAACAGGCCAACGCGGTGCGTTTCACAGGCCGAATTTGAAGTGGTGAGCAGTTACATATACACAACGAAATAGCACACGTTTCTTCTACTACAATCTACTAATAGCGTAAGGAATATATATAATTTGCATGTAAGAAAACAGAGGGAAAATACACATCATTTTCTTGTGTAGTAAAAATGCAAAATGTTTCAACTGGGCCACTCTAACGACACCATTCACCACGGCTTCATTACGCGAAGTCAGTTGTTAGGCCATGTTGATGAACTCTCTTTTGAGAGCTGCTCGCGAAACAGCTGATTTTGTTTGTTTGTTTTTGTTTTTATTGTGTTGAACATACAAGCGTACGTACATGTTTTTCACGTGTACAAATACTGTTTACAGATTGGCGACGTAGGATCGACTCTTGTTGAGATTACGCGAAATATCGCAACATATGCCATTAGAATTCTCTACTGAAATTTCTCAGTTCTGCCCAGCGCAAATTTAGTCTCCCCAAGTTAAGTTCACAGATACTGGTGATTTTTGTTTCCTTGGTTTCAAACCAACTTCATTTGCCGCATTTTCTAATACTTGGACTTTTTTCCGTTCACGCAATATTAGCTATTGCAGCGAAAAATCACAGACGTCCCGATAGAAAACTAGGCTATGATTTAAGATTACGAATGTTGTGGGACTTAATAATGTACCATATTAAACGATTTCGCCGAATTTCGAAACATCGTTAGTTATACTTCTTGCATGTGAACAAGCAATACATGTCCATTTCCGATAATGTTAGGATAACTGTAATCCTATGTCGAGTATTTCCTCTACGTAATGCGTACCAAAACATTTTGTTAGGATCTCCATGCGTTTATGCAGCCTACTTGTGTACTGCCCTCAATCGTGAGTGTTAGGGCCCCGTTTAAAGCCTTCACCGGTAACGTTGAAAACCATAGCAACCTAACATTTCAGCCCCTATATAGTTTGCTCGACAAGGTATGGGATCTCCATGCACTTAGGCAGCCTACTTATGTACTGCACTCAATCGTGAGTGTTAGGGCCCCGTTTAAAGCCTTCACCGGTAACGTTGAAAACCATAGCAACCTAACATTTCAGCCCCGGTATAGTTTCCTCGACAAGGTATGGGATCTCCATGCACTTACGCAGCCTACTTGTGTACTGCCCTCAATCGTGAGTGTTAGGGCCCCGTTTAAAGCCTTCACTGGTAACGTTGAAAACCATAGCAACCTAACATTTCAGCCCTTATATAGTTTGCTCGACAAGGTATGGGATTTCCATGCACTTACGCAGCCTACTTATGTACTGCACTCAATCGTGAGTGTTAGGGCCCCGTATAAAGCCTTCACCGGTAACGTTGAAAACCATAGCAACCTAACATTTCAGCCCCGGTATAGTTTCCTCAACAAGGTATGGGATCTCCATGCACTTACGCAGCCTACTTATGTACTGCCCTCAATCGTGAGTGTTAGGGCCCCGTTTAAAGCCTTCACCGGTAACGTTGAAAACCATAGCAACCTAACATTTCAGCCCCTATATAGTTTGCTCGACAAGGTATGGGATCTCCATGCACTTACGCAGCCTACTTATGTACTGCACTCAATCGTGAGTGTTAGGGCCCCGTTTAAAGCCTTCACCGGTAACGTTGAAAACCATAGCAATCTAACATTTCAGCCCCGGTATAATTTCCTCGACAAGGTATGGTCTTGGAGCATCTCGATGAATCTACGGTTCGCGCCACAGGTCTTCCTGATCCGGCTGGGCCATCAGTCCAGCCAGCGCGTATAGCCTGTTGACGTCAGCCTGGTCCTGCGATCGCTGCTGTCGACGGCGCTGTCTCAGTACACGGCCCCAGTGATCCGCGCCCACGTTTCGCTTTTGAGGCGTGGGAGGCATCACCAGGTGCCGGTAGTCCTGAGGGTAGAAGGAGCCACGCGAACGCCTTGACACCTGAGCATTGGTCAAATAAGAATAGAGAGATGAAAAAGGGAAGGAATTTGCAGATGATTCAATGCGGGGAGTTTGCACTCTTAAGCTACTTTTACGATAAGAAAGGTTTAGAAAATAGACCTCTATGTACCAATACGTGCTAAAAGAAGTAATATATTTTTAATGCAGGCTTTTTTTTTACTTACTTACAGATACTGCTGCTTTATGTTTGAGACATTGCAGAAGTGGTTACGAGATGCGAACAAAGAAACAACAACAAAAAATATAAACATCAAATTACATCATTGAACACTCGTTTTCCAAAGTGTACATATTAAAAATGACGTCATTGTGATGCCCCATATAATCTGCAATGTTAAAATGACGTCACAAAACGAAGTCGTTAATTACGATGATGTTTTGCGTTACTTCGGGTGGATGACGACGACGCCGACAGCCATCTTTAGCGTAGGATGATGCGCTTAAAGCCATAGTCATTTCAAAGAACTGTCCTTATTATTGCAAGTATCAACTGCGGACGGGAAAGAAGAGCCTTTATTACAATCAATAAAGCATCTGAATGGCACGGACTGTATCGGCGGGTTACATGGGTAGCATGGATTGTGCACGAACTGGGTGTAGCCACGCCGACAGATATATGCACGATGTTATGCAACATGATAAACCGATCGCACATACGTCTGTATTCTAAACGATTCAGCAATAAAACGTGGGGGTGCTCTGAAGGGGAAAGGTTATGTAGTCGTAACGGTTAAAATGTGATTTGAGTGCTTCTCGCTGCGGCGGGCTCAAGTTAATCTCCGTCATTCACAAGATGTGATGACCTTACAACTGACGCATACTAAAGAAGATGCCTGAGCAGTGCTTTAAGGGCTACAAGCTTGCATGCTTTTATGGCAACCTCTAAAGTTCTTCCTAAGTAACCTAACTTTTTAAGCGATATTTCAGAAGTAAGGTCAATCTGTTTCTGCCCGCCAAGGCACTTGATTTCCTGAACGTTTTCAAGTGTATGATTGGGATTTCTATACCTAAATGTTGTTGATTACGTGTACGCCGACATTTCAAAGAAAAAAAAAGATATTGCAGTAAGGTATGAGCGCACTACCTGTGGTTGTCGCTTGGCTCTTTTAGTGCATTTTGTTTTTCAATTAATCGCACATATTGGCATTTATTAGGTTGTATTGCGATGCCAGAGTACAGGAACTGGTATATTTCACTCAAACATATTATGCAACGATGATAGCGAGACGAACACTGAGAAGAACTGTGAAGCATATATATTGTAACTATTTTCAACCCCATTTACTGTATACATATATGCAGTATGTAATGTGGTCCTGTACGAAGGGCTAGCTCTCAAGAGCATCAGTAGTTGAACTTTTGAGCTGGTCACCCGGATATGTCTCGTTGAGGTCTCGCGATGGTGCTATATGATATCGTCTGAATGCCCGTATGTTTTTGTGGAGTTCCCCGGAGGTCTCTTCTTGAGTGCCCGGACAGCGGCGCATGCATCAACAAAGGTCGGTATTTATAGGAGGCTACCGAGAGCAAGAAATAAAAGCACTTCACGCTAAAAATATTTTCACGTGGTTTTGACGGCTAAGAAAGCAGAACGCCACCAGTAAAGATGAAACGGTTTATTGAGCCCACTTGTGCCCAAAAAAAGAGACCTCACTCAAAGTGCAGTGAAAGCGGCAAACAAGGCCGCTGGTTAGTAGGATGGTTGGCTTTAACGGTTAAAGCCAACCATCCTACTAACCAGTGGCCTTAAGGTTAAAGTTTAACCTTAATCGTACGTAACCGGTTTTCTCTTACCGAGAAATCTCAATAAATTCTATCGTAAGGATGCTTCTCCCGGAGGCGAAACTATTCGAGGCCCCTGTACGTATATTTAGGAGCACGTTAAAAAACCACAGATGGTTTAAATTTCCGGAGCCTTCCAGTTTGGTGTCTCTCATAATCATATCGTGGCCTTGGAAAGTTAAACGCCAGGTATTATTATTATTATTATTATTATTATTATTAAATATTATTATTATTATTATTATTATTATTATTATTATTATTATTATTATTATTATTATTATTATTATTATTATTATTATTATTATTATTATTATTATTATTATTATTATTATTATTTCCTTTTATTTGAAAGACACATCCGAATATTCTGGCTTCATACGTTACAGGTGCGTAACGTTGCAAGCCTTCTACTACGGTGCTGTTCTTTGGGACCAGTGCGTCAGGCAACGCTTAACATTCTTCTTTAATATGCACATATACGCATGTCCCATTTACTCCTTTTTTTTCTTTTTTTTTGCCTTGCCTCTCCCTTAGTGTTGCGTAGCTAATCAGACTGTGTGCCATCCAATCTCTCACTCACACTTGTTTTGTTTCTCGCGAACAATGATAAGTTTGACATGCATCATCAGGCAGTAAACTGTCACGGGCCAGGCACAGCTGCACCGTTATCCCTACTGAAATGATCCAATATTAACGAAAAGTTAGCTGCGTTAGGTTTTGTCAGCCCTTCATACAGCGGACAGCCTGCGCCCTTTAGCCTCCCGGACATGGCATGGCAGTGGGAAGCGCTGAACTGAAGCGAGGAACGGGATTGCCAGTTGACGCAGCCAGTTTAACCCCATACTGAAAGCCGTACATGGACCTTCCGTCCCAACACCTGACTGTTAGACAATGATATTTCTCTTCCTCCTCATAACAATAAGTGCTAAAAAATGCTCAGCCCGATGATGAATTCTGCCGATCGTCTTTGGCTAGACAATAAGCCTGCTCGGGTCATATACAAAACTGAGTATGAAACAGCGTGAACAAAATAAAAGCGCAGGATAGAAACGCCACTGGACAAGTGCTGCAAGCTCTAACGCTATCGCGGGTGTATTTGCTCACGTGCGTTCTGTAGTTCTAGTCGAGCCGTTGCGCGCGCAGTTTGAAACACGTAATTTCGGTGGCTCGAATTCTCATTGCCAATTTTTCCTCGCCCTTAACAATAGCTTTCTCTTACGCGATAATAAATGTGGAGTACAAGACACGTGCTCTTACCTGGAACCAATCGGGCAGCGCTTCGGCCTGTTGTTCCTCGAACACGGGTCGTCCCGTCACGGGTGTGGGCAGCAGTTGTTCCTGATCGGCGAGAGCGGCGAGCGCAACCAAAGCCCGCGCCCGTTCTTCGTTGCTCATGGCCCCGAGCTCATTCAGGTACTGCTCCAGAGCGCTCTCCGGCTCGGGTGGATTGAGAGCGATTCGTGATACCTGAGGCACCTGGAGGGATATCGCACACGCTTAGAAGTGCGTAGAACAGTTACGAAGCAGGTTGTATACGCTACGTCCCGAAGAAATACCGACACGAAAAACGTAAACGAGACAAACCAGGAAACTGGTAGATGATTTTACACCTGAGCTCAAAGATGCAATGTACTAATTCTTCCCCCTCACCCTTCTTCTGATATCTTTTTGCACCTAACCTAATTTTGATGGTTTTCAATATCATAGACATTGAAAGTTTTCTGCAACTTGACTGTTTTTGCAATGTCCCCGGGAGTGAACTTTGAAGAAGGGACAACTTCATGTGGGAGCGCCATAATGTGGTGTCACGTTCTGTGATGTCATCTTGACTTCACAAATGCGCAATCTGTGACGTCACGTGGTGACGTCATCACGCCGTGATGACTTTTGCATTACTCGCGTTGAGTCCGCCGATGGTGAATTTTCGCGTTTAATGATTCACCTAAAGCTTTTGCCTTGACCAACGCTCAAGATTCGCGCGCGTTAGCATACTGTCTGCACACCGGTACACTGAACATCCTATGATATGAATCGGGAGTTCTAGAAGAGTCAGTAATACAATCATGCGGCACATGAAGTTGCTAAGTACAAATGACATGTACCTCTTGTTCAACGAACAAAGGGTAGGGTTCCTGTTTGGACATCTGCGTGAGGAACATGAGCAGTTCATCCATGTTGGCGTCTCGCTTGAGCCTCAGCGCTCGTCGGTGAAGCCGTCGGTTGCGCAGCAGTTCGTCCAGGCTGTTTCGCAAGTTCCGCTTGCGCCGGAACACGCCAGGGCCCATGCCACCGAGGCCCACGTCGCCATAGTCGTACAGCGAGTAGTCCAGTTCCCCTGCGAAGAGACGTCTCTGCCAAATGAGACACCTTTATGTGGAATGAGAGATCACATTTTGTCAGGTCCTCCATCCCATAATCACAATTTGCTTTCCTTTTACTCGTTCTCAAGAACCAACGCAGCTACAAGACTACGTTCGCTTGCTCGTGACCTCACACTGGTACAGTGGAACTCAACAGACTTCACAAACACGCGCCTGCATAACTTGGATACCAATCTGCAGCTTCGTCTTCCCCCAGGAATATCTCGAGCTGAGGAGACTCTTCTATGCCGCCTGTGGCTTGGAGTGGCCTTGACGAACGCATACTCCTATCTCATTGGAATGGCCAGCTATTCTACATGCACTTACTGCAGCTGTGAAAAAACCATCGCGCACCTTCTATGTGAGCGCACCCATTTCAACGCGCCAAGGCAAGAACTGACTGCAGCTCTGGATAGACTGGATGATCGGACTCAGTCGGAACAAAGGATTCTGGGTCATTGGCTGAGCCCATCCTCAGCCTAGAAGGCTTTGAAAGCTTTGCTGCGCTTTTTGCCGATAACTGGCCTCAGAGACACACCTTAGTGTCTTATACCCCTTGATGTGGCCTTTCCTCTGTCGCTATTTTTTAGGGGCGAAGGTCCTTAGGGCGTGGGCTGTGCGTCCCCTGTAGCCTGTATGTAGCCACCTCTAGTTTAGTTCTTGCAGTGTTCACTAGATGGCGGTACCGTCCCCTGTATCTAGCCACCTCTAGTTTAGTTCTTGCAGTGTTCACTAGATGGCGCTACCGTCTCCTGTATGTAGCCACCTCTCGTTTAGTTCTTGTAGTGTTTACTAGATGGTGGTACTTGTTTAATTGATTGATTGATTGATATGTGGGGTTTAACGTCCCAAAACCACTATATGATTATGAGAGACGCTGTATTGGAGGGCTCCGGAAATTTAGACCACCTGGGGTTCTTTAACGTCCACCCAAATCTGAGCACACGGGCCTACAACATTTCCGCCTCCATCGGAAATGCAGCCGCCGCAGCCGGGATTCAAACACGCGCCCTGCGGGTCAGCAGCCGAGTACCTTAGCCACTAGACCACCGCGACGGGGCCATGGTGGTGGTACTTGTAGCTGATGATGAAAAGATGCAAGATGTTATAAACTAGAAAGCGGTACTTGTAGTTGATGAAAGACGCGAGATCTTATAAAATAGGAATGATGTCACATATGGCGCGTGTCATTGGTTGAAGGCAATCGTTCGATTTAGTGCGGCGACGTACGCTAGGGGGAGCGATGTAATAAAATCGAGTGGGCAAAATGTACAGAGGACTCATGGTTTACCAGGTTTACCTCCGGAGCTTCGCCCACTCATCATCATTCACTTCGTGGATATGGCGGAATTTTTTTCGTAGTTGCTCTCTCTCTTCGCAACATTTCTTTTTATCATCTTTTATACCCATCACCCCTTTCCCTAGCACAGGGTAGCCAGCCGGTCTAAGAACTAGCTAACCTCTCTGTCCTTCCACCTGAACTTTTCTCCTGCTCCTTTTCCTCTCTATTTCAATCACCCGTAAGACACCTGTTAAGGCGGGCATAAACGCACGATAGTACAGCTAATAATTAGATACTGCTTGGTCCGACAACTGCTTTTCAGTATCATCATTATAACAATTTTCTTCGACATATTTACCTCAGCAATTATTTCTACAGGTTTCTTGAGCATGAACAAGGCTTTTCTAAAACTTATTTTGTGTACTATTTCACAACGTTTTCAAGCGTTCGTCAAATTTAACGTTTTTCATATTAATTCTATGGCTGCTAATATTTCAGTCTAAGTGTGCCCCGTTGTCTGACATCTTTGCGCATTATTTTTCTCTTTACGCTAACTCAAACGTAAGGCATCAGGCTTCGGGCTGTGCCCTCAATAGTGACTGGTGACTTAGAATGGCGTCTGAAGCAGTAGAGTTATGACGTAAACAAAGGAAATATGAAAGAAATCCAGTGTTTGACTGAGCAGGCTTCGGGGGCACACATGATCAACTGGGGGAAGGCACGTGTTCTTGCAAAAGATAAAGGACTGTCACGGCGTCTTTATCTCTAGTCGCTCGTGGGTAACTACACGCCGACTCGTTGGTGACCGGAAGCAGCAATTCTGCTCCGCAGATGTTCTCCCCCTCGTTATATACCACAATGCAACACCTTGGTTCCCCGAGCGCTGCACCGTGCTCCTTACCGGGCTGCAGAAATTAGGTGCCTTTTTCTTCTTCCAACTGCCACCGCCCACGAGCTGCGCTATCTCTACCGGTGGCCATGCGTTCCGAGTGTCCTATTTCAATCCGTGAGTACTGTACCTAAGGCGAACTGCTTGGCACTGGTTTTAATTTCACTTACGAACAAGGCTCCCGTGTAGAAGCCAAAACGTCCTTCTTGTGTTCGTTTAAATTTTCACTTTGGCTGGCACTGTACCCGGGCCTTTTTTTTTTACCTTCACCATGGGGGGAATCATGGGCCAATACTGCGATTTCATTATAAGACATCCTCTAGTTGAGATTTCGGAGTCAAATCCACCAAGTATAGCATATATGTTCTTGCATTGGGAGTCCTCGAAACGTTGTCAAAGTTTAACTCTCAATACTTCGCATAGAAGCGCACACTCTGTTGTTAAATATTATGTACTGTACAGTATTATATAAACCTGAAACACAAAAACTTATGACTGCTTAATGTCCGCACTTTCTTTGCAAGCCTGTTGTACCAGCGTTATTTTGGCTGGAACACTTACATCAGGGTGTAGGTCCTGGTGTGGTTCCTGATCCTGTGCTCAATGAAATTCGACTATAACATGAAACCTGGGCAAATGCGTAGCAAGGACAGCACAGCGATTCCCTTAACAGTCGTGAGCTAGGCAACGCGGTATCGTCTCATCTTGCCCAGCGCGGGTATCTGAATGATTTAGAATATTTCTGACAATTTCAGATAAAGTATTGCGATTATTCGCATGGCTATGGGCATTGACAGCGTTGTTTTAGGTATGTATTGATCACTACGGGGCCGTGCAATGGTGGACAGACAAGCCAGGGGCCCTGAATTTCCACGCATTAAATAAATGTGGTGTTTCTATTCGAGAGTACTGACCCATAGGGGTGTGCACGGAGGGTGGGGGGGGGGGAGGGAGGGGCAGAGGCCTGGCCACTTCTTCTATAGTTACTTAGAAGGGGTGCCAATTTCTGCCCAATATATTGATTTAGTATAAAGGGGGGCGCTACAATGAAACTGCGTCTCCCCCCCGCCTCCTTATGGGGAACCTTGCTCACGCCTGACTGCCCCATCACGATTTACAGAGATGATGGAACGTACTGCCGTTGTCCTGCGGCGCGGGCGCCCTCTCTGTGCCGTCGACGGCGGCTGCAGCGGCTGACGAGACGCCCGCGTCGTCCGCGTAGTCGTAATAGTCGAACTTGCCGGACGGCGGTCCTGCCGGTGAGCCAATCAGGTCGCCCGCCGACTGCTCCACGTCAGAGGCGCCTGATGTGGCCTCGTCGGGTACCTCATCCTCGAGGGCGCCACCTGCCGATGCATCGTCACCCGTGGTCGTGCGGCCACCTTCGTCAACAACGCGGAATTATAGAGAAAACAAAAATAAGAAGGCTCATTGATGATGAAACTGCTTTAACTGGAACACTGATGCATCTCCTATCACTGTACTTCATGTAAGTGCAAAGCCCCTGCTCCCAGACGTACAATACTTTTCGCATTCGCATTCTGACCACGTATTCGTTACGTCTAATTAGCCCTCTACTCTATATTTCACGTAGTTGTGACGACGAAGTGGATGAAAATCATGTTGATAAGGACTGAACTGGGCGGACATATGCCCTGAAAAAGCAGTCAAATTCTCAGTGTGACGATAGCGACGAGTACAACCGTCGGCGTCCGACGAGCTAATCGTCGAGGTAACTTGTCGGCTTGTGTACAGCAACACGTATTTTTTAACGTGAACGCGCGAACTTCGACAGCAGTTACTGAATGTTCCTGCTCCGGGTGTTCTGCAGGCACCCAGTTGTCTTAACAGCCTACATCAGGAGGCAGTTTCACAAGACTATTGATCACGTACACGCGCTTATTCTCGTTCACTTCGGCGCTGTGCTCTGTTACACACCGCTTATCGGCTGGACGGCCGAATCTCGTGCATTCAAGTGTAAAAAAAAAAAAATAGGTGGCTCAGACAATTCGCCAACACTCGAAAAATGATGTACTTCATGCATGCACGATTTCAATGCAGGGCGCCTTTTGATGACCCGTGTCAGAGTTTTAACAGGTAAATCCCTTCACATCAAAGGTGAGAAATAGAAAGAGTGTCAATATTGAGATACAGCCTTCACAGCTCTGGCAGCACACACGAAACCGCTCTATGGTCCGAATGTGTGCCGTAGATGGAACTTTTCTCCCCGTACCTTGAAAAGCATAGCGGTGAATTCATGTGACCGCTGAACAGTATAAGCACTTAGTGTTTGCGTCAGTAAGGCGAATGCGACAAAAGCACGCGTGAATAGTATCTACCAAGATTACTCGGAACAAGGAATCAGCTCGGTGAGTGGTAAATGCGCAGAAGCCGAAGGAACAGAACGCACACTTTCGAAAAAAGTGCACAGGTCTTGCATAACTATGAACTTAGCCGTTATTCCACCTTGTCACGTTTTTTTTGTTTTCTTTTGTACATTATGCGCAATTGTGAATTCCAGGAGGGCAGGCATAATATTGTGACGTAACAAAACCAGGCCACCTGCGGCAAAAGTTCCCGGATGTCGTAATCACTACTTTATTTTATCACGAGCGCACGTGGGCTCATATCAAGCGGAAAACAGCGTGCAATCAAGTGGCAGCCCGGCGTGCAGGTTAATCTTACCACCGTATTCACAAACTCTCCTCGACTAGACCTTCACCCTTCACTTGACAGAGTTGAGCACTGCACCGCTGCTCGTTTGAAAGTGACGCTGCGCTGCACAAGAATCACGGCAGATTATCGCTTATACGTAGTGACTTTCACTGCCTAGAGAAGGCGCTCCCATCGGCCTTCTCAAGTGAAGGTGAAGCGTTGAGTGGAGGGACGATCTAGAATAGGGTGGTTAGTACGACACTTATTTATAGCCTTAAAACAGCGCGGCTAATGGCTTCCAGTGTCCCTGTCGCACCATGGCGAAGACCGCCTGTACCTTTAACTGGGCTTCTTTCTAAACAAAAAAGTCTCGCAAACAAGCCATCTTCCCGGTAAAAATAAAGCAAGCAAAACTATGTTACCGTTAAATGGACCGGAAACAACGCACATAAGTGATTGGAACAAAAGACTGCGCTAAAAATGGTAAAAACAAACACGAAGTAGCTGATACGAGGCGTAATTGATGCTTGGCTGGACCACGTAAAGAGACGACTCGGACGTAGAATGTTTGCCAAGTGGCCGGGCTATATGTCCTGCAGGGTAAATGATGCAACGTAAGCATCTGCGCTGAATGCTTTTATAAGCCGCACGCTTCGAGCATGTTCTCTTTTTTTTCTTCTCCTATTTTTATGTCTGTGCGGCTCAAATTCTTGTTGTGCTCATCGGAAATTTTCAAGCCCTGCTGCATATGTCCCAAACTGTCTGCTTGTGTAATTGAACACACGAATATTTAATTATGTATACACTGCTGTGAATGAAGCTTCCTGGGAATAGGCTATGCGCTACAGTGCAAAAAATGGTATTGTTTTCTATTACATGAACGAAAAGGCAAGAATTTGATGTTTTCTGGCTAGAAATACGTCTTAGCAGCAACTGAGACGTTATTACATACTGTGAATAAGGATGGTCCAGTTAGAAATAATACGAAAACATCATAATCATTTTCTACAAATGTGAGGCGCTGCGCTATTTAAAGCGATATCAGTCATGTGACATAAAAGACAATATCAGTCATTTGACATGTTAAACTTCAATTCACTGGGAACTTTGTGTATTCGCATAAGCATAATATTCAGCTTGTAAGAGAGTTACGACAACGTCTCATTATATTCTCATGATAGCATCCAGCAATAAACCGCAAGACTCGTATTCTGTAGCGTCACAAATCAAATGCGTAAAACTAGGAGGGGGGAGCCAGCGCAGGCTACGCTGCCTGCGTCGGCTTTGCAAGGCGAGAGAGGGGGGCAGCGAAGGACGTGAGAGAGGAGGATGGGCGTGCATGCACCCTAAGAGTGGACACGCCAAACACCGGTTTGAGCTCGACCATCAGAAGATTCGCATCTAAAATATGACGAGAAATAACAATATTTAGAAGGCGCCACTAAAATTAATGATACGAGTACATGGCTCAAAGGAGTAGTACAATGCGATGTATACGTCATTAAACATAAGTTGCAACAATACTAAACTTGGGTACATTTATAAAACAAGATTTTGTGAGAAATTGTAGAGCGGCTAGTTCTTCTCTTCTTTTTCAGACTTCATATATTCACACACGCACAGACCTACCTCCTTTTTCTTGATGTTGCTGGTGGTGCGTGGCATTCTTCTCCTGCTTGGTCCCTGAAGCTTCCTTGTTGCCGTGCGCAGAGGACGACTTTCTTTCGGGAAACACGATCAGGTCATCAACCATGCCCGCGGGTTTGTTCTGCTGGTTGCCGAACATGATGTCCTCCTGAGATCGCTTGTCTGCCGCGTTGAAACAATGGGCAGAAAACATTTCATTCAATGAATACAACGTTGTAAAAACGACTGTAATGTTTTAAACTGTAGTAGAACCGAAAGGTGGGCGAGTTGGAACTTATCTATAGTGGGCAGCGCACAAAACGAAAACACATCAGAGAAGGAAACAGGACAAGCATTGGTCTTAGAAAAAAAAGTGAAAATTATTTTAATTATATATATATATATATATATATATATATATATATATATATATATATATATATATATATATATATATATTATGTGTGTGTTTAACATAGCGAGAAAGAGAGAAAATTATGCGCCACGAAAGATTACATCTGATCTATGACACAAATTTCTTGTTCTGATAAAGCAACAGATGGCTGGCTAACGTGAGTGCCAACACACTTCGTCATGTGTTAAGCCTTAGCAATATCACGTTACGATGGCGATCGAAGATTGATGTCTGCTCAAAATAAGGAGTGCAACCGCAATCAAGGCAATGACTGGCGAGGTGCGACGAAATCTCACCCTTTAAAGAATTGTCATGCTCCAACAGCCTGATATTAACAAATCTACTGGTCTGTTCGATGCAGGCACTGCCACACGTGCAATGACTATGTTATACTACACTGGTCCAACACGCGGTGTACTTGTTAACGTGCTTGATTGAGCAAGAACTGCTTCATTTCGAGTCATGCCATGGTCTTTTAGCAACTGGCGGCGGGGAAACGTTGCCTTAAATTATGCGACTGGTACAGCCAGTCTCGTAAACTTGCCCGCATCCGATGGTTCCTGCTGCTGCTGCTGCTTTCCGTGAGAGTCGTGGTGCTGGGCGTGGCTTCCCGCTGCGCCGGCCATCGTAGTGGGCAGCCCCAGGGCCTCCTTCACGAGGAGACAGCAGGCGCCCACCAGGAGTAGTTGAGTGACACCCATCATGCCACCCTGCTGCATATACACCAGAGGTGTCAGGCAGGTCATGCGTAAACGGAGGGGTAACGAACTTTTTGTTACAGAATTTTGCACTGTGCCCAATGTATAGAGTCTGTGAAGTTCGACCGGCAGAGGAGAAAGCAGCCAGGCCAAAACAAACTCAACTGCTTTTTTTTGTGCATTTGCCTAACGCGTCTCGAAGGCGAAAGCGATTGTTTTTATTTCTTGGTCGGTTGTATTGAACCTCCTCCCTTCCCTTAGATTCGAAGTTGTTGCAGGATCGCCCAAATTTGACGAAGTGAGGATTGTAACCACGTAACCAGCGTGACATAATGTCGTTATCACCATGTGATAACGACATTACGTCACGCTGGTTACGCTAAATTTTGGTGACATTTGACGTCATGACCATGTCATGGTGTGATGTGATGATGATTTTTCACATCACTTCATGGGGACGATGACACCAATGACGATCATTCTCGCTTTGATAGGGCATCCAAGGCCTTACACACATAGCTTGTATGAGTGTTTCTTGATCACTATTGCATATGACGTCAGGTGTGCTAAAGCACTGACTTTTTTTGTTCGCCGTATTAGAAAATGCAGCTTACAACCGTAGTCTAATTGTCAAAATAAAACTGTCACCCGGCCAGCGAGGTGGCCGGAAGGCTCACCTTGTCGGTCCCTTCGAGGAAATTAGCCGAGTGGGAAACTCAGTCATGTTCTGCAGAATGAACTGAGGTTACTTTCCTTCCCTCCAGTCAAATTTCAATCTATAGTTCATCGTCTCATCTTGAAATCAAATAAGACAGCGCAGAGACAGCCTTGCACGGTACGCTCGCATTAATCGAAAAGATATGCTCGTAACACCCGTCGCAGTGTCGCGATTGTAGATTGAGATACAGGCCAAGTCTGAACCTGTAATTTAAAAAAAAAAGGAATCAATATCTGATTGTTCACTGTTTCTAACGTTGTCCCCCGTGACGAGAAGAAGATCTAAGGATTCATGGCAAATCTTTCGAGCAGAATCTTTCTTAGGATTGTTTCCTGCCGAATACAAGTGACCAGCAATAAAAGCTTCTTTCGATTGGCCATAAATGTTTAAGGCAATAAAGGCATGCTGTTTCCGCATTGCATTCCTCCGCGGAATGCATGGTACGTAGCGATCACTACAATAGGTCCTCCATCAACACATTCTCTTAAAACGAAACCACGAAAGAGTAAGGCACTTCAAAACACTGTCTTTAGGTGAGTTGTCTTTAGGTGATTGAAAATTGTATCTTCAGCAGCAAAGCTCGACCCATCGCTTTGAGGAAACGGGAATAGTCGGCGACAAAATAGAATCGATAGACAGTTTCATCCATGTCCGCATGAAACACAAACCCCTGAGAAACTTGAACATGAATTCGTAGGCGCCACTGCACGTGGATCAGCTTGAGGCTATATAGTTTCATATAGATACACTAGAGGAAATTCCGGCGCTAGTGTCTATGGGAGCTGCAACTCGCGGCGCTTCAGTGAGCATGGGAATGATGGGTAGTGCACGAGTTCTTCTGATCATCGTACTTCTGGTTCCATTCGGGTTCGCGTTGCTTGAAGCTATAGTTTGTCGCTAAACAAAATCGGCAAATATTGAGCAGTTGCACTTCGCCCCCTTAATCTAAGTTCTACTGTTTCAAATCGGGGGACGAAGTTCAAAAGGGTTCGTTCTTTTTTTTTTCGAAACGAAACCGAAACACAGGAATAAACGAAGCCTTAAGTTTAATTCTAGGCCCGCAAGTACGAAGACTAGGCAAATCCATGTGAGTCATCATTTCGATGGTCACTGAACGATCGCAACATCAGAGTTCCCTCTAGTAAATTTTAGGAAACTCTATGCTTAAAGCCACAAAGAACTGTGGTTGGTTGCTTGGAAATTTTCGCTGCGAAACTGTATGCATAGGAGGTAGAAAAATGTGCCGGTCTGTGAGGGCTCATGCAGAAACTACAATTGAGAAGCAATGCTAGCATACGATGCCTCGAAGAGTCTCCACGCTTGCGCAGACAGTTAAGAGTAGGAAACGATGGGGACGTTTTACAAGAAGCCACTCCCAAAAGGGTGGCGGTGATACCATATCTGCATGGTATCGCGCATAAACTCAAGAAAATAGGCCAAAAAGTGGGTGTGTCCGTGGTATTTTCCACACCAAATAAACTGTCTCAGTTAGCTGTCCGAACTAGTCCCGTAGGAACCATGCACTGTGAGAAGCTGCAAGATTAAGCACCGAAAAAAGTTTGTTGAGTATGCAACAGGGATTGTTTATGGTGTACTCCTGTCTTGTGGACTTGAGTACATAGGTCAGTCAAACAGGTGCCTTAATTTAAGACTTCAGGAACATTGCGAGAAAGTAAGAAGTGCAGGATGGGGTGGATTTTCGGCCACTCATTGTTCCGAATGTGGGTGCCAGCCATTGTTCTAAAAGACAAGGGTTCTCGCGTCCCATCCTAACGAAGGCACCAGACTAGTAATCGAAGCTGCAGCAATTACTCGAGGCACCTGCATCAGCAAACCATCAATAGCATTATCTGAAAAAAGAATTGGCGTTTTTAAATTCGGTACATGATGGTCCGTGGTGAGCACGTGGTTTCTTGCAGTCTCTTTTGACTTTTGGTTTTGTGTTTTTTGTGTTTTGTAAGCAAGTGATCTTATCGTCTTTTTTTAACAAATATGTGCGTCGTAGTAGTAATAAATTTAGTTGAGTCTGCGCTCGTCCTCATCTTTTGTGTAACTTGTCCGAAGTTTTTGCGCTGAAAAGTTCAATAATGCATTACCAACTCATCAGTATTCCTTCACTTATCCTTTCCGAGACAGTGTAATGTTCTTTCAGTTAATATTATTTTGTCGTATTCGCACATGTGTCGTAGCGCATGGGCACTGTTCTTGCACTCGGTATAAAAGCGGTTGTAGCACCTTCAGTAAAATTCAGTTTACAGACGGACAGTCAGCGCTCTTTCCTGTCCTTCTTGTCTCTTCCTACAGTTGTCGTGATGTTACTAGAACACAACCACGATGAACCAACTCGCCCAAATTAAGCTCTTGTTGCTGCAAATATCTTTTATAGAGCTCGTCTTGCCCCTTTGTCGTCATTCTCAGCTCGCGCAATAATCGTCATGACCTACCAACTAGTCCAAACCACCACTCTTCGAGCTTTAAGAGCTTCGCTATTGAAACGCACCAAACAAGACACTTCGATAGATCCCAGCTCGTGATAAACATCGTGGCTGCGCTCTCAGCTTCGCTGGTTGGCCATATGAGTGCTTAGGCCGTGAGTTTTTTTTTTTTTTTTTTAATGCGAAGCAGCTTTTGCTCAGGTCTGTGTTCGTCTCTCGTCGATTATCCGCTCTCCCACTGCGCATGCGCCATCACTTTTCCTCTCGATTGATATGTAGGGTTTAACGTCCCAAAACCACTATATGATTATGAGAGACGCCGTAGTGGAGGGCTCCGGAAATTTAGACCACCTGGGGTTCTTTAACGTGCACCCAAATCTGAGCACACGGGCCTAACACATTTCCGCCTCCATCGGAAATGCAGCCGCCGCAGCCGGGATTCCAACCCGTGCCCTGCGGGTCAGCAGCCGAGTACCTTAGCCACTAGACCACCGCGGCGGGGCCTTTTCCTCTCCTCACGTTAGCGTGAGGTGGTGGGGAGGAAGAAGTGACAGATCGCTGCCTCGCTTCGTGTCTCCTTTCCCTGTTATCTCTCTGTCACAGCTGTGCGCTCGTATATAATACCGTGAGCGCTTGTCCCATTGCGTTCTTCTAGCAACGCTGGGTGTCCACTTTGCGTCACACATGCGGTAATAGAGACAAATCAAAAAGGGTGGGGGGGGGGGGGTAATGTAAGCGGTACAAAACACATATGCAACTCCCCACACAAATGAAATATACACAGAAAATACAAATTGGAACAACAAATGACAAAATGGAAACATAAAGTCAGCACTCATACTAATAAACTCTCGAGCCAAGTTATAGTTTGAAGGTAAAACTTGGACTTTGAACTGACCCGACGTTTCGGGACCGATTTGGTCCCTTCTTCAGAAGCGACTGCTCGGTCGGCTCCGAAAATCGCAATTTTTCTTGGCGTTGTCGACCTCTCTATCATCCTTCTTTCCACCGTTGTTGATGCTACGGTGTTTTTTTCAACTGGTTCTGTAGACCATGCACGTATACACAGGGTAAGGTTCCTGTTGAGCGGTTAGCATTTCCAGGCCTTGTTTGGATGTGCCAGGACTCTAAGAACTGTCTTTTTGTGTGGCTACCCTCCATCTCGATGACCCGGGTGTCGTCGACATTAACGAGTTGGTCCATCTTTTCACTGTCTTCAGTGAGAGCGGACGCCAGCGCTGAACGCCAGCGCTGCGTCTCATCGCCACATGGTTTCATTTACTGGGAAATGTTTGTTTCCGTGTAGTCATGTTTATCTAGGCATCTAGGTCCTTCATGTCTAGCTAGTTTTGATGGTTCAGCGCTTGCTTGCTGTCGGGATTGGAATTCGGGGCCCCGCCGCGGTGGTCTAGTGGCTAAGGTACTCGGCTGCTGACCCGCAGGTCGCGGGTTTGAATCCCGGCTGCGGCGGCTGCATTTCCGATGGAGGCGGAAATGTTGTAGGCCCGTGTGCTCAGATTTGGGTGCACGTTAAAGAACCCCAGGTGGTCGAAATTTCCGCAGTCCTCCACTACGGCGTCTCTCATAATCATATGGTGGTTTTGGGACGTTAAACCCCACATATCAATCAATAGGATTGGAATTCGGGCTGCGCTTGGACGCCCCATTAGACACGACGACGAAGCGTTCGGACGCTCGTACGACATTGCCTCAAAGAAATGCCTTTTCGAACAGAGTAGCTACACTTTGCTTACTCAAGCGCGCGTGCTTTGCGTTGCTGTATTGTGTAGTTTCCTCTGTTGCATCAGCTTCGTCGCTGCCGTTATTGTTTTTTTTTAAGAGGCAAATTGCGAGCGAGCTGCGCGAGCCCCTTTACCGAGTGTAACTTTCGCCAGATCATTCTAGCGAAGCTGATCTTGACAGACCAGATAAATTGATGTTTAGTAAATGTTCCTTCAAGACAGGCCCAGAACTCGCGAAGCGTTCACCCTGGCACTTTTATTCTCTGTGCTCGCTCTCCGATCTCTTATTGCCTCACCCCATTGCAGGGTTGAGCAATAGTAGTATACTATATACTATCTGGTTACCTTCCCTCCCCTAATTTTCACTCGCTCATTTTTTCTTTTTTTTCTTTTTTTATCTTCTACACTGTTCAACAGGACGATAAGACTTGGAACACAAAGGCCACGCGTTACCCTTCGTGTCTTTGACCATTTGGTTCTGTTTGTCTTGCGTCAGATTAGTGAACCCTCGATGACATTTATAGGCGGTTTAACTGATCTTGTTATCCAAAGAAAGGATTTCGACGAGGGTGCTGACCGCAACATTTGCGAAACCCGATTTGCTTTTGTCATTCGCGTCGTTTCAAAGTCTTCCCTCGCGAGAACGCCAATAGTCCTATTTCACACTTTCTGCGGCGAAGCAGCAGGTTCTGTTGCCCCTGTCGTCGCTCAGGATTTTGTTAAGTTTAATTTTTGGCGCTTTTCGACAAGCTCCATTACAGCACGTCATTCTCTTTTTTTCCTGTCACGCAACGCCATCAAAAAGCAAAAAGAAATAGTTGAAGAGCAGTGAACTGCAGATAAGTAGTAGAGAATGACTTCACGAAAAGTAATGGTCGAGATTGTGTAGTGATTTAAGAAACCAACCCGGAGCCTCGAGCTGGTGTACGGGTTGCCGATGTCTTTTTTTTTTTTGCTGATGTCCAAAAGAAAGACGGGAACCGGAAGATTTCGATGCCTACAGTGGAAAATTAGTAAAGAGGGTGCGTGTGCTGCAACCGTCGTTTCAGTAAGCGAGCTTGTCTGATGCATTTGCTGTTGCAGCCCTGAAAACGTAAAGTTCATTTCTCAAAGTGTAAGCACCAGCACAAACCCTTGTTTACGAATTTCTGATGTCTGCGGTGTAAATCGTGAGTATATAGTTGGTGTCCCTGTAGTAATCTCGAAAGACTGCACTTCACGGCTTTGCGCTATACTCACACTTTCGTTGTGTGCTCGCACCATCACTTAAGCTTGTTAGTGAAAGGCAGGTTTCCATGCTATATATACATTGCTAGTTTTCATTCACAGTTCGTAGTTCCAGGGAGCACCAACGAGACGGATATCTATGAGGAAGTGATGAATGAACCGTTAATGGCACAGCTATGGCCACTCAGCGAACTTTTTTTTTTCCTACTTTGTGGGGTCTCAAAATGGCAAGCTCGACGCTCTCGAAGTGAATGGACACAGGAGACGCGGTCGGAACGAACCAAAACAACACACATTTACATTTATTTAACTACGTTTCGATCGACGATATCGTCAGCCGAATCATTATAATATCAGTTGTGATCAAAACGCTGAACAACCTTACACAATATTACCACGCTCAACAACATGACAAACAAGGTGGTGACGCCAACGCTTCACTCACCACACGGGCCCCCGGTAGACAGCCCGCGGTGCCATGGGTGCCGTGCACCGGGGTCTCACTGCGAGAGACAACCGTTCGCGCCAAACGCCACGCGCAGGAGAGAGACTCGCTTCTTTCTTCTGCGCTGCCACCCAGCCTTACCGCCAGGTGTCACCGCCGGCACTGCCGATCAGACAACCATGATGAGGATGGTGACGATAAATGGATAGATAAATTGATATGGCTGTTCCTTTTAGATCGGTTGGCAGCTAACGCCACCAAGCCGTAATACTTGGTGAACCAAAAACTAGATTTATTTTTTTTTTTTGCTTTAAACAGTAAGGTTGAGAACTCGTACTTTGCAGTGAAGGGTTTATTTTCACTCGTGCCTTGACTTTAGCCACCAATCAGATGACCTCCTTCTAATTATTTCTACCCACTAAAACTAGATTTATTTTTTTCCCTTTAAATAGTAAGGTTGAGGATTTGTACTTTGCAGTGAAGAGTTTATTTTCACTCGTGCCTTGAACTTAGCCACCAATCAGATAACCTCCTTCTACTGAATTCTACCCGCTTAAAATCTATTCTGCCCTCCCTGTCCCTAAACGCCAGTGTTTTGAAGAACTCTGCGCCATCATCCTGTACTATAGGGTGAAACTTTTTACAGAACATTATTAAGTGTTCGGCAGTTTCCTCTTCCTCTTCACACGCACTGCATACCATGTCTACCCCGTCGTATTTGGCTCGATATGTCTTGGTTCGCAATACTCCCGTCTTGGCCTCAAACAGTAGAGAATTACCCCGTGTATTATCATAGATCCTTTCCTTGGCTATTCCCTGCTTAAAAGTTCGATATATCTCTAGTGCGGACTTCTTAATCATGCCAATTCTCCATATATCGGTCTCAGCTTCCTTCACCTTCTTCTTAACCGATAATTCTTTTTGGTTTGGCCCCCTGCTGTTTTCTAAGTATTTACCAGTCAATTTTCTGGTTTGCTTCCTCCATTATGTATCGACATTCTTTATGTACAAATAGCTGAATACCTTCCTAGCCTAACGCTCCTCCCCCATTTCTTTTAATCGCTTCTCAAATTTTATCTTGCTCCTAGCTTCTCTGCCCTCAAATGATGTTCATCCCATATCACCTTGTACTCCCTGATAAACGCTCACGAGCACAACGCCACCTACCGCTCAATAGTTGTGACCCCGAAGTATGCCTTTGCGCAAGACTTGTGCGCGACACGGTGCAAACAACTTTACAAAAAGTGTCAGCACCTTCACAATTTTTAAGAAAAGCTTTGCTTCGAGAGGTTGCTTAGAGAAGATAAAAAAAGGAAGTAAAAAAGAAAAGAAACATTTAGATAAACCACGTGTTTAAGGCTGACTTTTTGGCGCATATTACTTGACCACGGTGAAGCTAAACTACCTTGGATAGAAAAGAAAAGTGGGATGAAAGAAATTCGCGTAATTCTATGAAGGGGGGTTCTATCAAATAGTTCATTTTAAATGATATCTCATTGCGATACCTAAATAATTGACGCCGCTGTTTTTTTTTGACGCCCTGGTACCCTATAGACAATTTAGGCGACCGAAATGTTCAATTTAAGTGTATTTATTGGTGACATAGCCATGGGTGTTTAGATTACTATACTTCCCTGGCGCATACCCGCATTCGATATGTGGGTAGGATTCGCATGTGAGTTAATGCTAGTTGTCTCACAACTAACGTGCATGTTACGTCATAGGTGTCACGACGAGTCCGTAATGTTTGTCATATAGCCGCGGCTTCTGATGTGAATTTACGCAATTTTTTGCGGATGTTTTTTCTTTTTAACAACACCCATTCGGTGGTGAATTTGACGTGCTGCGCAAGGAGCATAACCTTGCTATAGGTTCTAGTGCAATAAAATCTAGTATTTCAGACAGCCGGCAGAATGGCTTCCCCGCGAGCAACTAAAATAATGGATATTTGACTCCAGACCGCCTCCTCAATAAACTGTCAACACCCATTCAGTTAAGACTATCCTACTCCAGTGCTATAGCGGCAACTCCATAGATCTTTTACGAACCATCAGGCACCGCCGCTCACTACGAAGGACCCGTCGAAAATCTGCAAATGTTCAACCCGGGAAAGCTTATGAAGTTCCACCGTGGGCACTGGCGGCCATACTATGAGTGCTCAGCAAATCACAGCAGCATTAGTAATTGAAACTGACACATGGAGTTTAAGGGGGCTATGATTGTACTTAACGCAACTAGTTATTACTGTCAATGCTGATTTCATCAATTAGGCTCGACGGTACGCCAGCCAATGCTGTGTAAGGCAGCCAAGCTTCTTTAGGCGCACGCTTTAGGGGCGGGAACTTTTGAGGAGACCACCAAGTCTGTGAATAATATATACGCTGGACATCTCAACGCACTTGTTTATTCATTCACTCCATTTTTAAAGAGCTCCTGTTACAATTGATAAGGCATGCGCCGATGGCTTAGCGCTTAGTTTAGTGCCTAGAAATATATTCTATTCAAGTACATGATAATGCTAATACATGTACGGATTGTTAACTGCTGATAAACTTCCTGATCTTCCTTTTCATCTCTATTTCTCCTTATGCACCTTAAAAAAAGATCTCATAGGATTGTGGTACTTCCACTCACCTGGAACCTGCGATTTGGACTAAATGGCTGCAATGTCATTTGCAATTAAAGGCAATGATTTATGCGGGTCACTTCCGGCTGGTGCGTTCAAGTGAACAAGTCTGTTTCCACACGTATGTATACAGTGCTAATAACTTTGACCATCACTTAAAAGTTAACAAGTGTAAGAGTATAACGTTAAAGTACGAGCCATTCGTTTCAATTTTGACCACTGCCGTTCCGTAGCTATAGTAAAGAATGGGCAAGTTGAAAACAAATATTGCTCTGAACTTTCTGCACTGGAGGGCGACAGTCACCACTAATTAACTTAATTTGCTGGGTATTCCGACTAGGCATGCAGGTCGAGAATAGTCAGTCAGGCTGCACAAAACTCCTCTTTGTATACTCCGAAAACTCCGGGAAATGACGCATCCGTAACAAGCCGAGGCGGAAGGAAATTAACCGAATGGGACCGCCGTCCGTTCTCATTTATGTCACGAGCAATCAACCTCGAGCGGAGTGCTGCATTATGGAAGCCTTTCTAACCTTGACCTTAAAGCGTCGCGCCTCAAATGCGCATTGCGGAAGACTGGCAGGCGCCGACTGCGGCACTACTATGTGATCCATTGTTGTCGTTATTGCCCCCAACTCACGAGTCCGTTTTCAATATGCTGCGAAGGGACGTTGGTCCGCGTTTCGGGGCACACTGCGATTTCAGGATCAATACGTTCCCGGCTAGAAAAAAAAATAAGCAGTGATCGCTGGGCTGGCTTTTAATATTGTTAAGGTTATGACAATATTCCTCATGTTATAATCATAAACTGTTCCTGACTATGCCAACCAAAGAGAAACAAAAAAGAATTGTTCTAAGCCCGTGTGCTCCGATTTGAGTGCACGTCGAAGAACCCCGGTTGGTCGAAAGTCCCAGAGCCCTTCACTAAGGCGTCTCTAATGTTCATATGGTGGTTTTGAGACACATAACCACACATATCAATCAATCAGGAACATAAATAATAATGAATAGGCCCACTGCCTTTTCTCTGTACGTCGCAGATAATCTGTACCCGTGTTAAATGATGAATCTTTTTATACATTTTCTATTCAATTTTTTATTCCGCATTTTTTTCACAAGGTGCCTTGTTTACATACATTATCGCATATATTGACCACTCAGTAGTATAGGTCATAAGTGAATAATATTTTACTCAAAAACATTATGCATTACTATTTAATTTCTTAGGCTTTCCTTCTTCAAACCGAATAAGTTAAGTTCGCAGCTATGAACAACGTAAAATGAGAAGGCTTCGGCTGTCATAATTTTTACGGAGAGGATTGGCGCAAGAGTGAAAAGGGGTGTGCACCTCGGCATAATTTTATACTTGTGTTTATCGAATTAAACCACTGCTATTATGTACTCCGCAGTTCCCTGGTATCATATACAGGGCTGGTATGGATAAATGATTATTTCTGCCTGACGCTCTTTAGCTTTTACCAGCCGCCGCTTACAGACGGATACTCTAGGATGCATTCTCGTGAACATTCTAGACGCGGAAATTCTCGTTTGTGAGTAATTGAAGACAAGAATCTCTACGAGACGTCGCTTTCTTAATAAAGCTTTTTTGGGTCCACCGAGATATATGGTGCATTGCAGGATCATGAAAATGCTGGGTATTCTCCGGGCGACCAAAGGCACGAAGCGACCTAGGTACGGTGCGGGAACCAAAAAGCATCGAGGTTTTGTTTATGTCAAATCCACTCTTCAGGAAGCTGTCAAGGTCAGCTATGTCTCATGCTCGCATGATTGTAAGAGCTACCGCGCATAATCTCGCACTATTGTAAACATGGGAACGTATACGGTGTTGCGATGCCTGCTAACGTTACCATGGTACATTGTTGTTGTTGTTGTTGTTGTTGTTGCTGCTGTTGTTGTTGTTGTTGTTGTTGTGTTGTTGTTGTTGTTGTTGAACGTAGTGTGTATTAGCGCAGTACATAAAAGAAAGGGACACGACACAGACGTAGAGATAGGTAGGCGCTAAACTTTCAATTGTTTATTGCATGCCAATTACACCCATTTTGTACATCCGCGACAAAGCACAACTCACCTTGCACTTCTAAACCAAGGAATGTTATTTCCTTTTCTGACAAGGAAATCGATGACGAGCTTACACGCAAATGGCATAAATCTTCTATAGCCTTTGCTTCTTTTATCTCTCGTGTGAGCCGATCGCTAGAACGACCGATAACTATGCAACTATACATATCAGGGGAGCACCCACAGCCTTCGCAGTGTGCCGCTAAGAATACTCCCGCCGTAAGTGTATTTCTCGCGTTATGGCAGTGCTAGCGTAATCTGTCATTTAGACACAGTTTTGTTTGCCCAATGTAATACATCCCGCAAGATAATGGAACATTTTTCTTTGTTGTTTTCTTCGAACTCAGTTTCACAACACAACACATTTGAGACTGTTTTCGAATAACTATACCACTGACAGGCTTACGGAGCACAACGCAAGGGTTTCAAGCTGTTCGAAAAATCGGAGGTGCTTCTGAGTAGCCGTTGGAAGGTGCGCGTAGCATGATATATTTACGTGTCATCAGATAAGCACACAGTCTCTCGCTGAGAAACTCGGAAAAAGAAGTTCAACATACACATCGCAATAAAGATAGGACGAGACTTCAAGATGGCATACGTTGTTCCCGGTAATTAGTCTTTGATCCCTTGGGCTCCCGCTTTTTCTACGTAACAAACTGAGGGAATACGTGAATTCATTCATTATTCAAAGTGGCTCGATAACTCCGCGTCAGCCGCAGGATGCCAAGTTTCAAATGCTTCTTTTTCTTCTCCTAGTTGTTCGCGTGATCGATCACAAACTCCGCTGCCTGAAGTACACTAACATGACATCCGTTACTATAGTTACACCGTTATACTTTCTTTTTCATGTTGCCGTCGAGGCTGGCTAGATGAAGCATGACTCACTTTTAGGAATAAGACTGTCCTCGCTGTCAAGGTAACAATCATGATCTGGCTTGCAAAGACACAACGAACACACAGAACCATACACCACAGGCGCTAATGAGTGAACGGGTACACAGTTTTGTGTGTCTGTTTTGTCTAACCGAGCTGCATTATGGTTATTAGGAAGTACCAACTAGCTCAAGAACAAGTGCTTCGCTGGGAAGTTAGTCGCACTTTGGTGAGTGCAGTGCGGTGCAACATCGCATAATGCGCATACAAAGCAGGGGCAGCTGCTGCATATATTTGAGAAGGCGGAAAGAAATAACTATGATATTGATAGCATAGTCACCGCTACATCATCCAAGTACTGCTTCTATGCGACTATGTACTCAATCATTGCGAAAAAATTTTTCGACTCACGAGCAACTTAATACCAACAAGTGATTCTTTTATCTCCTTTATTTTGTCGACCACTTCTCCTTCGTATAAATTACTGAATGGCGCTATGTGTAATGATTGGTATTACTGGCTCCTCTGTAAACCATATTCAATGCACTACCCCGCCATGGTGGTCTAGTGGCTAAGGTGCTCGGCTACTGACCCGCAGCTCGCGGGATCGAATCTCGGCTGCGGCAGCTGCATTTCCGATGGAGGCGGAAATGTTGTAGGCCCGTGTGCTCAGATTTGGGTGCACGTTAAAGAACGCCAGATGGTCGAAATTTCCGAAGCCCTCCACTACGGCGTCTCTCATAATCATATGGTGGTTTTTTAATGTTAAACCGCACATATTATTCAATCAATATCCAATGCACTAAATGTTCATGTCGAAACTTTATTGTTACCAACAAATATGGAACATTGTGTGTCATTCTAAGAACCAGCGCATGTCCATGTGACTGTTCCCGATGGAGTCATAACTGGTTGACAGAATGTTAAAATCGAAAACTACGTGATTGTCTGATTGACATATCACGCACAAGTTTGTTAGCAGTCTGATTGAGTCGCACATAAAAATTGATTCTTTAAGTTCACCTGGTAATTTTTTTTAATTTGTACGAAATAAACATTGATTTTTCAGTAAATATAGATTGCCAGAAACGTCAAGAAAAGTTAACTCCTATTAACATGAAGTAGCAGTAGTGGTATCAACACAGTTTCAAGTGTTTCTGGCCGTGGGTGTAGGTCCTCCAATAGGTATATTTCCTAGACTTTGCTGCTGTTCGAGCTTGATCAATAAGAGCTGTCCGGTTCTCCGGATGTTTCTTAATAAAACCACCCGAAAAAGCAATAGCTGTCCACCGCCGCAGGACTCCGAAGTGTGTGCTGCAAGAACACGGCTAAGACAAACACGTGAAGCAAAAACACCGTGACGTCAACGTATACGCAACTGAAGGAACGAGCAAGCGTGTGCATAAACATCGAGTCGTAGGACTCGTATGACACGAGGCAACTCGTACGAAAAAAAATACACATCCATGTTTACGAAAAGCGTCTGCCATCGACAGGGGAATCCATATCACGAAACCGGAGGCTGAAATTGACTTCAGGTCAATTACTGCTCTACTCGTTTTTCTTCTTTTTTTTTGCGTGTGTGCGTGTATAAGATATTCGACTTGTGCACAAGCTTTCACTCATGGAAATGGTTTGATTGACCCAATATGTCTGCATGAGACTGATGCATTAAATAAATAACCGACCATAATTATTAAGTTGAAATTTAATAGCAACGGTGATCAATTTACAACAGCTTATAGTCTAAATTAGCCAGCTTTTAGCCATCATCTATCTGTCACTAGCTTTTACATGAGCCATAATCTAGCCAACCATACAAAACTCTAGCCGATGTTGGTCTCAATAGTCTGCATCAGCCATTGCTAACGAGGGCGAGTAGCGTGCAAGTAAGTACAGCAATGTTACGAAAGAAGGAGATTGGATCACGGGTCGTTTTCTGCCTAATGATACGACCGTACAAGGAAGGAAGACAATACAGAGAGAAAAGACAATTATGTTAACCAGTTTGGCAACCAGACAATTAAGCCAAAGAGGGTATAGGAGGCCTTGTTAACGTGATAGCGTTAGAAAGCTCGTTGCGAAGAAATAGCGATGGCGTGGGCGTCGTTGATTGTGAGGGAAAAATCATCTTGTACGTGACCGAAAATTTGAGAGAGCTGCAAATAAAAACCATAAAATTATTCTGTTTAAATGAGAACCAAACCCAGGCTGTCTGCGTTCAAAGCAGGCGTTCTACCACAAAGCCACTCTATTGCTTGAAACTGCTTCGAAAAAAAAAAAACGCTGAACGAATTGCCTGCCGTGAAAATAGTCGCATTCACGCGTCTAATTTTGTGCGCCAAAAGAACAGAATCCCGCCAGGCGTCAAAACATTTCAACTGCGCCACGAATGTGTATTTTAAGGGCCCACCCATTACAAAGCGCTCGGACAATCACCATCAGCTGCGCGAAAGCATCAACAAAGATGCAGCTGCGTAGGTTCTCGTGTTGCTTTACGTAGGTGGGCCCTTCGCTGAATCGCGTAAAAAAAGAATTATGCCGTAGTGGGCACATGGCAACTGCACTTGTTCTAGATATTCTAGAATAGCTTGAATGGGCCCATCATACACAGTCAATTTTTATGAAAGGGAACACGGCGACGCGCGGCCTGCGCGTTCCGGTGGCTGCTGGCAGCGTGTTCAAGTGGGAGTGAGAGCAATCACAGTCTTCTTTCGCATCATCTCGCGGCGAGGAGAACAACCATTTGTTGCTGATATGGAACCAGCAGCAAGATTGCGACTCCTCCCCCTTCAAGTCGATTACCGGCTCTCGCGTAATCGCGTTCACACGTTGACACATTGCTGGGCAACACTGCCTCCGTGATAATCTTGTATATTTCACTAGAAACCGAACGTGCGACTGCGTTACAGAATAGGAATGCGAATACCAGAAAAGTTGCCTTTAAAAAAATTCAACAGAGCTCTCTACTGCTCATGTCCACCTATCAGCACGCTCGACGCAGTAAATTGCTTTTTTCCCTCTACCACAGTTCTGCTAATTCTTCATGAATGACACCGTTAGCCCTTCAGAAGCAGCTTTTCTGTCTATCCTTTCTCGTTAGGGTAGCAGGAAGAAGCAGCTTTTCTGTCTATCCTTCTTTCTCGTTAGGGTAGGGGAGCCAATCAGATGTTATTCCGTTTAAACACCCATCGTACTTTTGTGACTCGCTCATCTGTCTGTCTATCTATCTATCTATTTATCTATCTTTCTATCTATCTATCTATCTATCTATCTATCTATCTATCTATCCATCTATCTATCTGTGAAGAAGAAGATGTGCCTGCAGCGAGCAGCATCGCCAACGCCCGGCTCTCGTCTCGTTCTTCGGCTCGCTGCTGTGCCGGTCTCTGCTGCATGGTTCATCACGCTGTCTTGCCGTTGTCGTTAACTACTAATAAACCTCTTCACATTTGGTGGAGGTGCTGTTTATCCCCATCGCTACACCCTGGAGCTGCGAAGCCGCACGCTACAGCCCGTCATGACTAACAACGCCAACCCATCGGCGTCATCGCCACAGTTCAACAGTCCCGGCCATCCTAGGCTACGGGACCCGAAGGTCTTCAGCGGTGTGGATGGGACCGACGTGGAAGACTGGCTCGACCACTACGAGCTGGTGAGCGCCAATAACAAGTGGGATGAAGCCGAAAAGCTGGGCCACGTCATATTTTATCTCACTGGCGTCGCAGAATTGCGGTTTAACAACCACAAACACAGCATTCCCACATGGAGCGTCTTCAAGACGTCATGTGCCGAAGTGTTCGGTCAGCCGGCTGTCCGCAAGCAGCGAGCAGAACAGCGCTTGCGCATCCGCTCTCAGCAGACTGGAGAAAATTTCACCAGCTATATTGAGGATGTCGTCGACCTTTGTCGACGCACGAATGACACCATGCCCGAGTCGGACAAGGTCAAACACATCCTGAAGGGCATCGACGATGGCGCTTTTCAAATGCTCTTGGCTAGGAATCCAAGCACAGTTTATGAAGTCGTCAGCTTGTGTCAGAGCTACAACGAGTTGAAGAAGCAACGCACTCTGACTCGGCAGCCTCAGCCTAGTGTTGAATCGCTGTCCAGTTTCGACTCCATGCCTGACAATTCACCATTGCTTCAGCAAGTCCGAGCTTTCGTCCGTGAGGAAGTCGCCCGCCAACTTTCCCTAGTGCCCTTTACTCACGAGACCACCACCCGTCTACCAGCCCCGCTTCGCACTGCTATATCGGAAGATATTGCACAAGCTGTCCCTCTTGCACACTACGAGCCACCTATATCAAGCCGTGGTCACTGCCCAGGTGTCGCACATCCGGTAGGCGCTCCTGTCGCCTATTCGCCAGTCGTTCAGCCTGTGGCCACGCCCCTAACCTATGCAGCGCAGCCTGTGGCTCCTACTGTCGTCTTTTCGCAAGAGATGCAGCCCGTAGCCGCGCCGCTCACATATGCAGACGCTGTACGTAGGCTCCCGCAACCACCCTACACCACGCGCTCACAGCCCGCACACCCGGCTGCTTATACTGCACCTTGGGCGGCAGCACCAGTCGCCAATCCCTGGAGGACGCCCGATAACCGACTGATTTGCTACGCCTGCTTCACTCCCGGACACGTTGCTCGCTACTGCCACCGTCGACCTCAGACGTTCAGCAACTATGCCCGGTCGTCGCATCCCGGCAGCCAAGCCTTCGTCCAATACGGGCCGGTCTCGCCACCTCGCTACGCCCCTACTGACCACCTTGACTACCAGCCGCAGCGCGCACCGTCTCCTCGTCGGCGATCGCCCTCCCCCATGCGTCGCCGGCCCGGACCCTCCGAACAGGAAAACTAAGCATCGCAGTTCAAGAGGCAAGAACGGCGCCGTTTTCGAACTTTTTAAGCCCTCGCCCCTCTCCTGCTAACGTGGTCGCAGTAACTGTTGAAGGTTATTGTACTTTCGCCCTTGTGGACACCGGCGCAGCTGTTTCTGTTATTGCCGCTAATCTCTGCCGTTTATTGCGCAAAGTAACGACGCCGCTGTCGGGACTGTCGCTTCACACCGCAAGCGCACAGCAAGTAACGCCTCTCGCAGCCTGCACTGCAAGAGTCTCCATCGAAGGCATTCTTTACATCGTGGAGCTTATTGTTCTCCCTGTCTGTTTGCATGACGTCATCCTATGGTGGGACTTCCTATCCCGCCATAATGCCGTCATAGACTGCGCACGTGCCGAAGTTGAGTTCTCACCCTTGTGTGATGTCCCATTACTGGACGCTCTTCATCAGCCGCCGAAGTTGCTCGTTCATCAAGATACCAATATTCCGCCTGGAAATTTTGCACTTGTTCCCGTTTCATGCAACGCCTACACTGACGCTACAGTCCTTTTTATGCCTTCCGATATCTTCAAATGTCGTCGAGCTTTGCCGCTGCCTTTCGCAACAATTGACCTTGCTGCCAGAAGAAGCAACATATTCGTAAGCAATCCACTTTCCACACCTGTCACTTTGCTTGCGGGGGAGTGTCTCGGCCGCGTGCAGGATCTCGACCCTACGTTTTTGGTTGCTGTCCCGGATGACTACTGCGACCACCCAACAGCACTGTCGGCACTCGGGGAGTCGTCCAATGATACGTTTTCCAGCGTTATCGCCGACACTCTCACTCCCACCGAACATGCCGACCTGCTAGATCTTCTGCATGAGTTCAGGAGTTCTTTCGATGTGTCGCAACCTCAACTGTCACAAGTCATCACAAGTCAAACATCATGTTGACACCGGCCTAGACCAGCCACTGCGTCAAAGACCATACCATGTCTCCGCTGAAGAGCGCCGCGTCATCAACGATCAAGTCAAAGATATGCTTCGTAGAGACGTCATTCGACCATCTCACAGTCCCTGGGCGTCTCCCGTCGTCCTGGTGCGTAAGAAAGACGGATCTATCCGACTTTGCGTGGACTATCGTCGTTTGAATAAGATAACCCGCAAGGACGTCTATCCTTTGCCGCGCATTGATGACGCCATTGACACCCTTCACGGAGCGGAATTTTTCTCGTCGCTAGATTTGCGGTCTGGCTACTGGCAGGTCCTAATGGCTGAAGCAGATCGCCAAAAAACGGCATTTATTACACCAGACGGAGTATATGAATTTAACGTCATGCCCTTTGGGCTTTGTAACGCGCCTGCCACGTTTGAACGTCTTATGGATAATACGCTACGTGGCCTCAAATGGAATATGTGCCTCTGTTACCTCGACGATGTCGTGGTTTTCTCCCATGACTTTTCTACGCATCTCGTTCGCCTCGGGCACGTTTGGACTTGTCTGACCAACGCTGGTCTGCAGCTTAACCCGAAAAAATGCCGCTTCGCTGCACGCGAGCTCGTCATCCTAGGCCACATCGTGTCCAAGCATGGCGTATTACCTGACCCAGCAAAACTTCGAGCAGTCGCAGAATTTCCAAAGCCGACGACCATGAAAGAACTTCGCAGTTTTGTAGGCCTATGCTCCTATTTCCGGCGCTTTGTTCGCAATTTTGCATCTATCATGTCACCGTTAACCCAGCTTGTTCGCGGTGACGTGAACCTCTCCTCCTGGTCCCCTGCATGTGACATCGCCTTCACTACTCTGCGCCGTCTGCTCACTTCCCCACCTATTCTTCGCCACTTCGACCCGACGGCTCCTACCGAAGTGCACACCGACGCCAGCGGCGTCGAGCTAGGCGCGGTCCTCGCTCAACGAAAGCCCGGCTATTCAGAATACGTTGTAGCCTACGCTAGCCGCACTCTGACGAAAGCCGAAACTAATTACAGTTGACAGAAAAAGAGTGTTTGGCTCTGGTGTGGGCGCTCGGAAAGTTCCGGCCGTACTTATACGGCCGCCCGTTCGATCTAGTAACTGAACACCACGCGCTTTGCTGGCTCTCCACGTTGAAAGACCCTTCTGGCCGCTTTGAGCGATGGGCGCTCCGCATCCAGGAGTACGACATTCGCGTCGTATACCGCTGCGGCCGCAAACACTTTGACGCTGATGCCCTGTCCCGCTCACCTTTACCACCAGATCAGACGTGCGGAAGCACTTGCCTCCAGACCTTGTCATCGCTAAATCTCGACTCGATTGCCACCGAACAACGTCGTGACCCATGGATCGCCTCTCTTATCGAATATTTATCTGGCACGCCCAACCTTCCAGTATCTCGATCCCTCCGACGTCAAGCTTTCCATTTCGCCATCTGCGATCAACTTCTTCATCGACGCAACTACGCTCCCGATGGCCGCCGGTGGCTGCTGGTCATTCCACGCACTTTACGATCGCAAGTATGCGCCTCTCTTCACGACGATCCGCAATGCGGCCACGCCGGAGTGTTCAAAACATATGAACGCCTTCGCCATCGCTATTACTGGCGCGGCATGTACAACTTTGTACGCAAATTTGTGCAGTGCTGTCCTGACTGCCAGCGACGCAAATCAACACTGCCACGTGCGACTGGCGCATTGCAGCCACTTCCATGCCCTGCCAAGCCATTTGATCGCGTCAGTGTTGACCTCTACGGTCCCCTTCCAATGACACCAGATGGTAATCGGTGGATTATAGTGGCGATTGACCACCTGACACGCTACGCTGAAACAGCCGCTTTGCCGAGTGCTACAGCTCAGGATGTCGCCTCTTTCATTTCACAACGCTTTATCCTTCGACATGGTGCACCTCGAGAGCTCCTTAGTGACAGAGGCCGCGCTTTCCTCTCCGAGGTCGTCGAAACTCTGCTTTCATAATGCCACGTCATTCATCGGAAAACGACAGCATACCACCCGCAGACTAACGGGCTAACGGAACGGTTCAACCGCACGCTAGGTGATATGCACTCAATGTACGTGGCATCTGATCATAGCAACTGGGACCGTATTCTCCCATACGTCACGTTCGCATATAACAACGCAATACAAACCACCACGGGATTCTTACCTTTCTTTCTTCTTCACGGACGTGAGCCTTCCCATACAATTGATACCCTACTTCCCTACCGTCCTGATGCTTCAGAGTGTCCATCTATCTCCGATGCTGCTCGACAAGCCGAAGAGTGCCGCCAGCTCGCCCGTGCGTTCACCTCGGAAGAGCAACAACGCCAGAAAGAAAACCGAAGCACCTCTCTTCCGGATCCCAGCTATGCCCCGTGGTCTCTTGTGTGGCTTGCCATCCCACATCAAACTCCGGGACTCTCCTCGAAACTTGTCCCCCGGTACGAGGGGCCTTACTCCGTTTTGGAGAATACCTCTCCAGTTAATTTCCTAATTGAACCAGATTCCCGATCGGACGACATGCGCCGGCGTGCACGTGACATCGTCCATGTTTCCCGGCTGAAACCGTACCATGAGCTTCTGCCTGAAACTTCTTAAGTCGCCAGGATGGCTCCTTTTTCAGCGGGGGCAATTGTGAAGATGTGCCTGCAGCGAGCAGCATCGCCAACGCCCGGCTCTCGTCTCGTGCTTCGGCTCGCTGCTGTGCCGGTCTCTGCTGGACGGTTCATCACGCTGTCTTGCCGTTGTCGTTAACTACTAATAAACCTCTTAACATATCTATCTATCTATCTATCTATCTATCTATCTATCTATCTATCTATCTATCTATCTATCTGTCTGTCTGTCTGTCTGTCTGTCTGTCTGTCTGTCTGTCTGTCTGTCGGTCGGTCTATCTATCTATCTATCTATCTGTCGGTATATCTATCTATCTGTCGGTCTATCTATCTGTCTGTCGGTCTATCTATCTATCTATCTATCTATCTATCTATCTATCTATCTATCTGTCTGTCTGTCTGTCTGTCTGTCTGTCTGTCTGTCGGTCGGTCGGTCTATCTATCTATCTATCTATCTGTCGGTCTATCTATCTATCTGTCGGTCTATCTATCTGTCTGTCGGTCTATCTATCTATCTATCTATCTATCTATCTATCTATCTATCTATCTATCTATCTATCTATCTATCTATCTATCTATCTATCTATCTATATATCTATCTATCTAACTGTCTGTCTGTCTATCTGTCTGTCTGTCTGTCTGTCTGTCTGTCTGTCTGTCTGTCTGTCTGTCTGTCTGTCTGTCTGTCTGTCTGTCGTATAGTACACAGTACTATATATAGTACACGCCCTTTCTCCGAGTAGCGTTCATGTTTCAGAAAGTGATAGGCGTATCGTCGAGTGCCAGCAAATTAATGAGCGTTGTAGGTGGGGAACAAATATTCTCCTTCCCTGCCTTTGACCGCGCGCAAAATTAATCGACTAAGGAAGAACGCAAGAGAAATGAGACCGACCCCGCCGACGTGCAATAAACTGCACAGTTCGCACGAACAGTTTTTTTTTTATCTTCGGCCCAGTGATCAACAATACTTTCCACAGGAGCGATTCAACGTCGGAGAACGCAAAAATATGGTAGGCTGTTGTTTTCTTGAAAAGAACTAGACGAAACGATTATTTTTATTTTTATATTTTTGGCAAGCCCCAGGTGGTACGTGTGAAACTGCGCTATTGTTGCGTTCCCTGCGCCGCTCATCTTCCAGTATGCATCGTAAGTCGTCAGCGAAAAATTCTCATCGATGGTCGTAAAAATCGCGTGCGCCTATGCATACGGAGCTGTTGAAAGCGATTATAGTTTTTATCGAACTTATCGAGAATAAGCGTTGCCGGCCCTAATGCGTCCCCGTAGAGTTGAGTCGTCGTGCTTTGCTCTTTCAAAGGGCTGCGGAAGACAGCTCCTTTATGCGCGCAATCACGAACCCCCTCCCTTCGCTCCGACTTTCCCCTTAGAGTAGTTTTCCATATTTTTTGGTGGCAACAAATTGAGGGATTGCTTCCGCTTTGATTGTAACTATATTTGCCATATTCATTTAACGAGCAGCTAAATTTTGTTCTTCGTACCTACGAATGAATGTGTCGGTGACAGAGAGCGGGAGATGGTCTTGTTTATTTTCACACAAAAGTGTTTTAGTCCGAGCTCCACGAAGAATCAGCTGGCATCATATCGGTCACGGAAGTGGCAGCATTAGAATTATTGTTTGTTTTAGATGCGGAGCATCTTATACTCGCGCCTTGTAGTGCGCCGTCCGCGCCGTCCGCGCCGTCCGCACCGCTTCTCGAACATTCAACAGCTGACGCGCGCGCATGCGCCGTCGCGCCGTCGCCCACTCTTCCACCATCTGTGCATCCCTTCCTCCTCTACACACCGCGCGCGCTTCACTCCTCCACCATCTGTGCACCCTTCCTCCTCTGCACACCGCGTTCGACATCTACAATTCTCCTGATTCTCCAGTGGACGCGCATGTGGCGTCGCGCTTCGAGAACATTCAACAGCTGACAGTGCATGCGCCGTCGTGCTGTATATATACTCAAGGTCGGCGCTCGCTCGCTCAGTTGCCGCTCGTCGGTTGGTTTGTACGGCGCGTCGACGTCCAAGGTCGCGGTGAAATGAATTCCAACGAATCCACAAACACAATGATCGACGTCCCTTCGACCAGCGCCGCCCTTTCGCATACGTGTGTACGTGTTCACTCATTTGACACCCCCTCCTACAACCACGTTAACCAATTTAGCCATCGACCCAAGTAAGTCGCAATTTAACACCCCATTTCACAACCACGTTAACCAATTTAGCCATCGACCCAAGTAAGTCGCACTTTAACACCCCGTTAACCAATTATATGCTCCGCATCCTCCTCAGTGTTCCCCCGAGGGAAGCTGCGGGCAATTTTTTTCTGTTTCTATGTGATTTAATGTAGGAAAATATTATAGGGGTAAGGGACAGTTAAAAGTAAAGTACTCTACTCACGTGATTTGCAAACAAAGCGATGAGTGTAAGCCGTAGAAACCCAAAATTTATCCTTCATTGTGGTTGTATTGTTAAGAAATAATAAGCTCTGTAAGAATATCGTTAGCTCTGCTTTGTGAATGCAATAAGCCATCCCAAATATAAAAATTTACAGAATGTATCGTATTTTGAAAAGAGAACTAGAAACAATTTAAAGCACTGAACACGCTACCATGATAGAAATTGATGCCGTCATCTCTAGAAGATAACCATGACGATACTTGCAAGATTTCACACGTGTTTAGAAAGCATGGTGAGTGACGATATAAGGGTAATATGTACTTTGCATGTGAGAGCGCTAAACTATGCTATGAGAGAGAGGCTGAAATGGTCCTGTTTATTTTAACACAAAAGTGTTTTATGCCGGGACTTTACTAACAATTGGCTGACGGTATTTCCGTCCCGTAATTGACGGCAGTAAAATTCGTCATCAGAAAGCTTTGCACAGGCGACAGGAATAGCTATGTGGGTGACTTCGACGTAATTTACAAGTCTGGCAGGTTGTACCAAGTTGCCGATTGTCTCTCGCGTTATCCGGTGGACCGTGCTAGCCTCGCTGTCCATGAGAGCGATTCTTGTGTGCTCTTAATATGGGATTTGCACGACACTGGCACAAAGCAGCGTCGGGGTGCAACTCTCAAGATCATTGAGCAAGTATCTTCAGGATACTTGCTCAATGACCATCATGAGAGTTGAGCAAGTATCTTCAGGATTCCAATCCTGTATGGATGGATGGATGGGTGGATGGGTGGATGGGTGGATGGGTGGATGGGTGGATGGGTGGATGGGTGGATGGGTGGATGGGTGGATGGGTGGATGGGTGGATGGGTGGATGGATGGATGGATGGATGGATGGATGGATGGATGGATGGATGGATGGATGGATGGATGGATGGATGGAACGGACGGACGGACGGACGGACGGAGTACATGAAAGGTATAGATAAGCCAAAATGAAAGACGGACGAGAAAAAAACAATGGACTGTTAGCGGAAGCCGAACCCACGACTTTCACTTAACGTGCACGTGGCACCACCTCACGTACTACTACGGCGCTAGATTAAGCGCCGTAAGGGCAACACAAAGAAAAATAGGAGTTGGAGGAAGTTTGCGCCGTAAACGTGACTACGATGCGCGGAAGCGAATGCCGCGAAAAATAAGGCCGACAAAAACTCAAAGAAGGCAACTCGCGCAGAGAACAACACTGTCGAGACAAGAGCTTATCGATTGGTGCAGGCACACGGGTACTGCATTTCCGACAGCCACCGTCTATTATGGTGGCTTGCAGCGCAATTTTTTTTTCGACTACAATACGAACTATGCACAGGAAGAAAAATGGCAATGCCCGTTTTGCCGTTTCTAATTTTTGCCCGTTCACTATATGAGGCTGCTGTACACAAAATTATTGCTGGCTCACTCGCAAGCCATAGCGTTTCCACTCGAAGTTCCGCTAGCTTCGGAACCTGTTGAGGCGTGTATGTGGCGCATTGTGTGCTGCCATGGTGAAGGGAAAATGGATCGACAACAGACGGTGAGGAACATTATTGCGTTCGTATTTGCTTGTTTTTGTTCGTTTCTTGCCCCCGTGACGATACAGTAGTTGTTACGGTGCTGGGCTCCTGCTGACCAAAAGGCTGCGTGTTTGATCCCGCTCATTGAGTTTTAGGTGCACTTAGATTTAGGTGCATTTTAAGGAGCTCTAAGTGGCCTAAGTATCCGGAGGCTTCCACTTCGACGTCCTTCATAATCATGTCGTTGCTTTGACACGTAAAACCCCCACTAATTATTGTTCCTTCCTTTCTCTTTTCCACCTACCTGAGATGGAAAGCGGGAGAGAAAAAGAGAGGCACATAAACCGAAAGACTGCATGAATATGCATTCTTAATTTTGTAGACAATTGCTGTCGCATTGACGTCATTTATTTATGAAACTTTCTTCCTGCTCGTGGCAGTTCAGGTAACCCAACTAGAAACTTTGGAAGCATGCCTCAGTGTTAGGTACAATCATGGAAAGTTGATAAAACTTTTGTTCCCTAAATTTTGTGGTATTAGACAAACTACGTAAAAACGGAAAAGGTGTCTGTTAAGCACTTCCTTTTTCCGTGTTCGTGCACTTTGTTTTCTTGGAATAACGCGATAAGAGAGCCACACAATTTCTAACCCTCACGTGACGTGAAGGTGAGGCGTTAACCACTGAGCCACCCCGGAGCACTCTTGTCCAATATCTATAAATATTATCCATGGTCCGTAAAGACCAAAGGGCTGGAAATACTTGTGCGCTTGTGTTACGCAAGCATTGTGCGACACGGGCACGTTCAACGACCAGTTCGAAGACAACAGGTCCACCCATTTACAAAACGCTCGCCATCGACACGCCACACTTTTTTTTACCTGCATGCGATTTTTGCTGAAGACAAATAATTAGTAAATGCTTTTTTCATAGTTTACGAAAGATAACACATTATGCCAATGTGATGCTCGATTTCGGCAATCCATCGAATACAAGAAAACTTTGTAGAACTTGCTAGGGACGTCAAGTGAAACCCAAACAGTGGTAAGCATGCGTTTCATTTGACGCCAGTGGCACATCAGAATCAAGTCAACGAAAACTGCAACAGGCACATGTGCGTCTGAGTTTACTAGCATGAAGCCCTTCCTTTAGTTGTTTAGTTGCACTTCGCTAAAAACGAAAGAAACCAGAGCATAGACAACAGTCCCGAAAAAAAAAAGTTACCAGTTGACAGAGGGGGTTGTTTGTGTACGTAACCACTTGGCACCACTGACTTGTTTGTGAGCTGGTTTCGGCATGGGCGTAACTCTGACACACAGGTTAATCTCTGATTAACGCCTCTGGTACCATAATCGGCCGACGTATCGCGCCCTAAATCCGTTCGGCGCGTCAACAGTGGTACGCCCACCTACTAAGTGGAGCTAGAGACACGGCATCGTCGAAATAAGTATAATACTCGCGATCGACGGACATGGCGGGTTGAGTTCAACAAACACCAGAATGTTTGTGTTCCGTGTCATATCGTAATGAAAGCGTGAGTTCTGTTACGAAAACTATATCTGCCATCGACAGATACAGAACCGAATTATTCACTGTGGTTGTGCCAGTAACCGCTTTGTGATAGAAAAAAAAACGCACTGTTTGCCTTCCAGTTGTGAATGTATTGTTTTCTCGGTGAATAAAAACCCATTTTAGGGCACAGGTGATTATTGCGCGTAAAAATTATTTCAGAGTGTTTCTCTTCGTTAGTTAGTGCCAGCTAGTGCCAACCATTAAAACTTGTCTTTCTGTTCTGTTCCAAAACAGAATGCGTCAAGAACGAGAGAAGGACAATCAATGTGGGTACGTTCTTGATTTCAATGAAAGTGAAAAAAAAAAGAACTTCGAGGAGGCTTGGGCTTCGTCTTCAAGAGTATAACGCGGTAGTGTCATCGAGGCCTGTTAGGCATCGCCTTCTGAACTGCAAGCCTCGTTTCGGTTCTCAGTGCATGCCTTAACCGTGCCGTGAGGAAACGAACGTCTGTGCGTGTAACACGAGTCGTTTAAAATGAGTCTATTGAATGCCTACTGAAAGTACAGTTGCGTGGTTTCCACCACGCTAAATTGTTCATTTTGCGAGTCAGTGAAGGGCCCTCGACGCGTCGGCACGATAACGCACGAACATACGTATCCGCTTACTTTGTTGATGCTTTTGCAGCTGATGGTCCTTAAATATGTATGAACACTGTGTGATGGTTGGGCCCTTAAAATATGCGCTCGTTGCCCGACTCACTTGTTTTGACGTCTGGCGCGACTATACGAGTCTGCCACAAGGAAGGAAGGCAAATATGAGAAAAAAAAACGGCAGGGAGGTTAACCAGCTTATAGGCAGCCGGTTTGCTACCCTGTGCATGAGTGGGGGATGGGGGAGATGAAAGATAGGAGAGAGAAAAGAGAGGTAAACACAGCACGTTAGGCAGCACACGCGCGCACACTCATTCGTAGTATTACAAGCGCTAAGGAGGCTCTCTCCACTGCATAATATTCATATACTGTTTTCTCCTGGAGCAGTTTCGTGGCTCTTTGGTAGAGCACCTACACCTGCCACGCCGATGGCCTGGGCTCGATTCTTACTTGAGCCGAATAACTTTATTTGCAACTTTCTTGATTTTTCAGTCGTGAACATTAATGTTTATTTTTTTTCTCGCAGCCAACGACGCTGACGCCGGCACTTAAACTTCAGCGAAACGAGCTCTTCAAAAGGTATCGTGCTAAAAAAGAGTGAAAAGTCAGTTAGAAAATTGTTCGCAGAAACACGAACATTCACTGCTCATCGTCACGCAAAGAACCGAACTTTTTGCTACGGAAGTTTTCATTCCTGAAAAAGCTCAATCTACGATGCCAAAGCATTATAAACTAAGGACGATCTACGCCTTCTCCAAAGAGTACGTTTAGTAATTATAAATTAACGTTATCTACACAAGCTACAATACAAAACCAATTACTCCCTAAGTCATACGCTTTTCGGATTGAAAATACGAGAATAAGACTTACAGAAAACTATGCGACTGCTGCCACGGCCACTAGACTTGTCGTTGACCTGAGGCACCAACGATTTCTGTGAAACTGAAAACTTCCAGACGCCTGGCGTGCGCGTGATAAAGGGGTTTGCCAAAGCCGTGCCATCATCAACAATAGCAACGATGACAACGACGACAAGTGAACCGGGACGACCTTATTTCAACAAGTAAAAAGCGTACAAACGCTGTACAGGCCCAGAGGGACCAGAGTTCTACCCGAGGCGGCCGGATTCAGGTCGCAGCGGGCGGTCTGCGAAGATTGTTTTTCGTGCGTGGGTTTCCGTTGAGAACCTGTGCTGAGGCGAGGCTTTCGGAGAGACGCGGACTACGAGTATATTTAGGTCGTCGCCGCACGCCGACCGCGCAAAGCAGCGCTGCCGAGAAACCTAACCTCTCGAGGGAGGCGGGGTGGTGAAGCCGCCATCGGGAAAGGTGGCCGGTCGATCACCGAGCGTTTTCGCGAACAGGCAGCAAACCACTTTCCATGCGTCCTGTTGCTACGGGGCACCGGTTACGGACTGAGCCGGCGACAACACGGCGACGATGGTGAAACAGGGAGCGGTTGCATTTTTTTTTTTGCTTGGACACCCTGGAGACCTCTTTTACGCTGAGCCTGTCCTGCGCACATTTGAAGGGTCCCCGAGGCTGTTAGCTTGTGCACAGGTTGTTCCGCAAATTCACTCACGCAGCGCTATAGAAATTGCATTATCCCTATGCTCTTGTCTAAGATAACTCTAGGGGAAAACACAGAGCTTGAGAGTGATTTAATTGATTCATGATCTGGAGCAGGTTATTTTTCAAAGCGAAAGGAATGAGCACGGAAGAGCGAAAAAATAATAAAATACTGACGAACACAGTCAAAAAGCGACATGGTTTGGACTCTCTTGCCGCACTGATTAAGATCTCTATTGCCATCATGTGATTGCCCGGTGTGTATTCCTAACAATATCTACATAGAGGTCTGAGCGAACTGTAGGCAAAAACACAGACACGCACAGATATGTATGAAGGCTTCATCAAGACATCCTTGTTGTTTCTCGTCCTTTGGTCCACGTTTGTTGCGCACTGCTCAACCCGCCCCGGTGGTCCAGTGACTAAGAAACTCGGCTGTTCACCCGCAGGTCGCAGGATCGAATCCCGGCCGTGGCGGCCGCATCTTCGAAGGAGCCGAAATTGCTTGAGGCCCATGGGCCAAGGCTAAGGTCCACGTTAAAGAACCCCAGGCAATCTAAAGTTCCGGAGCCCTCCATTACAGCGTTTCTCATAATCATACCATAGATTTGGGACGTTAAACGCCAACAGTTATTATTATTATGTATACCGCGACAGCGTTAAAAAGCTCATTTCTCGGAAATTCCGGCACCGGTATTGTTCGTGATGAGTGAAAAGTTATCTTATGCGTGGCCGAAAAATTGAGAACGATCCAAATTAAAGAATGATGCATTAGGGTGGGAATGAAACTCGGGTCGTTTGCGTGGCAAGCGAATGTTCTACCACACAGATATGCGTCTGCTTGCGAATACAATGAAAATAACTTCCTCTGCTTTGATATGCAGTGAAAGTAACTTTCATGCTTGACAAACACATGCATCGTGTATACATGCGTCACAATTCGACATAAAGTATTGCATTATTAATGCGTGGTACAAGCGGACATTGCCAACGGGCCTCAGAACAGGTGATTATCTTAATGACTTCGTCGCTTAAAGCCAGTCAACTACTACAACAGACACACACGTTACTGTGCTTTTAAGACCTCATAGAGCGTGCATCGCAAGTTCGAAAAGATTTCATGCACTAAGTGTTTGAAGTACGCATTAGGGACAGGATATAACTATCGCGTTCAACTTTTAAAAGCGAAGCTTCAGAGTCCCGCCATTTCCTTTACATATTATGTTTCACACTGGAAAAAAATGTTGCGTCTTCGTTTTATTTTATCTATCATCCCTCCCTCTCTTTCATTCTCCCAAAAGGCTCTCTGCACTGGTGGTCATTCTGCGCTGCCTCCTGGATTGGAGACATTAGAAGCTTCGTGCACCTTACGTGATTTAGAAGACCCTCGAGATCGACTCAACTTTTATCGAGTGACGATGTAATTTTTGATGACGCCATCATGTGGCAAGACGTTATATGCTGTCTTGATGACGTCACACACTTTGTCAACCTTTGACGTTGTCACGGGACAATGACGGTCACTTTTCGCGCTTCAAAAGGCGTCTAATGCTATCGCTGTTGGTTCTTTTTCATACCTGAAATGATTACAGATGCGTGTAGGGAAGGGGATGCAACAGGTAGCTTATTATATCTCTAGGAGTCAGTTGTCCACAGTTGCTTCATTTCTTCTTGCGAAGTTGGTACACTAAATTCTGGCACTGACTTTTTGTTGTTGTTGCTTGCTGCTGCAGTCCTTTCTTTAAAACAAATGTTTAAAAATCTTTCTAGTTTTTTATCCCTTTCGATTCTTCTTTCTCATTATGTCATGAAGATGCACTCTGTCTCTAGAAAATTACTTCAAGTACTTTCTTAGTCTCTCTCTTCAATTTTTTTCATTCTCCTTTCTCCTTCCCATATTTCTTGTCCCTTTCCCAACTCGTCCAATGCAGGGTAGCCAACCGGATGTATTTCCCGTTAACTTCCTGCCTTCTCCCCTTCTCTTTGCTTCCTTCCTCGACTTTCTTAGCTTCCATATCTATTTTATCATGTCAGCGTGACATTTCTAACACTACCGCTACACTTTGAATAATGTACATGTGAAAAATTTGCGCCAAAGCTACGTAGTAGGATCAATCTTCTCGCTTGCGAGCATCTTCTGACACTTCAACGATGCCCCCATGCGTCCTAACAAATCACTGGTAATGCTCTTTGAAACGAGCTTCCCTGCAATAGTTGTAATGTTGCAACAAAGCAAACTTACAAAATTTTGTTTTGCATACATTAGTTTTTATCCTGAACACATTGCGCTATTTGTAAAAGAGGGCATGTCTTCTTCAGCGGTATTACTGTGATTACACAGACGTTATAAGTGACATCACAGGTGGTGTTGAGGCGTATGATGAGAAGAAGAAACGGTGAGCTCCAATCTGACGCACTTCTCATCTTCTACCATATGCTAAAGGAAGAATATCAGGTTTCAACGAATGGTAAGAAATAAAGAAGGGACAAGCTGTTATAAGAGTGAAAACATGCCAGGGTGTTCAATACATCCGCAATGTATCATTTATCACTCAGGCCAGAGAGAGAAATGTAGAGTGAAAAGAGAGAGGCTACCCAGGAAAAGCTTCAGTTTGGACATCCTGTACTGGAAAAAGAGAAAGGGGCTGCAAAAAGAATGAAAAAGGAGGAGAGAGCACTGAGACCAGTCAACTACTAAAACTGTAGGAACAACCACTTCACTTGACAAGCCTGCACCACTTATCATCATAATCTGGGGTATCATGCATATGGCCTGCTAACGCGTGTCACGTAGAAAAAGTAAATATGAATCCCGTTGTCATCATCAAAGTGAACCGTAGTCTTAACAACAGGTTTTGAAGCTAATAAAAAAGTCCAAGTTTCACCGCAAGCACAAATCAATGAATGCAATAGTGGCAAATCGGAACGTTTTATGACGTAAGACCAGCACCTAACAACATCATGATCTGATGTGGCGTAACTCTACAAAACACTTACATAAGGAAATAGGTCAGCTTCAGGAGGTGAAGTGGCTTTAGCGCTATTTATCGCCTAAGCTCGAAGCAAGTTGTGAGAAGACTACCGTAGAATCTCAAGCAAGTTTGTAGTTGTTGTCCGAGTGATGCAGCCCCTCCCTCCCTCTCCAGCCTCCGCACCCTGTCATGATCCTTCGCCCGAAAAAGCCGGCCACGCACGTTTCCTATCTGCTTCAACCACGCCCGTAGGCAGTCTTCACAAGCTTTCTTTCCTTCGCTGATCCAACTTGACTACGCGTGGGGCGACGTTATCGACTTGTGCTTCACATAGAACACAATGGCGACGGCAACGACTAAAAGGTGCCTCAAGTGTGTACATAAGTACCTTCGCAACAAATTAAAAATTATCAGTTATCATACGCCCAGGAGGCGTAGGTGCTCAATACCGCTGCAATACATGCAAATTCCAAAGTACGGGCTTAATTTACATCGAAGAGTCGACCTTGCTAAAGTCATCGTTGATTCAGAACGTGGGTCCGTTAGCCAATAAAGAATCGTAACTGGTGTTACGTTCTTAATCAATCATCTTCGCTGCCACTGCCGGCGTGCGTCTGCGGCCACGTCAGTAAAAGCAGCTGCATTGCCGGAAATTTTACGTTCCATCAGTGTTATTTTCCCATCTAGTTCTCCAGTTCCTTGATATGACGCTTGCCAGTACAGTGATGCTTCGGGAAAAGAGTTGTGATACCGAACAATGATTGGTCCCGGAAAAAAATTAGCGATCCAATGGCAGGTAGGAGGATGGATGGTGTGATAGGAAATAAGTAGGCGGATGCGCGCTCGCAGCCTTCTTTTGTTGCCGGCATTTCAGTGGCGTGTTTCTCTATGCGAATTGATGAAATGACAAACCACCTCATTCCTTAAGATCAGATTCCACGAATAGTCATTTTCTGTGCCTGTGTCTGAAGAAAAGGGTAGCGTTTTTTTTGTGTATTGCGCTATTGTCCTGCGTAAAGGGCAAGCCACGTAACCTTTATTCAATAATGCGGAAGCTATTAGACTAACTTTCACTCCAAACTTTCGAGCATAGATTCTTCAGTATTCACCTGAGATTTGCTTGTGAAAGACGTTCTACCGTCTTTTACAAACAAAAAAGAATTAAATTGTGGGCTTTTGTGTGCCTAAGTCACAATATAAATGTGAAAGCCTTAGATTTCTCATCGAACTGGAAGTTTGACCATCGGCAGTGGCCACCCCGCGGCGTCGAAGACGATCTATACAAAAAAAAACGTGGCATGATGACGTCTTTATATGACGTCATGATGACAAAAAAGCCTGCAAGAATTGTGAAGTGATCATAACGTCATCAATTGGCGTAACGCCAGCCAATGCCGTTGTAGCCCCGTCCTTTGGGCGGTAAACCAAAACCGGAGAGCACGCGACCTCAAGAGAAAAGCTGTGCTAGAGAGAGAGAGAGAAAGAGAGAATAAGCCTGAGTGGAAGGCAGAGCGTTTATTGAGAGGAAAATTTCCGGTTTGCTACCCAACGCTGGAGGAGGCAAATGGGACAAAATTGTAAAAAGGAAAAAATAATGGTTAAATAAAAAAGATAACGCGCACTAAAGTACTAAAGTGCTCATTTGGGCCAGTTGGCACATGATCAACGAAGCGAAAAACAGGCGCAAAACACATAACACTGTGCCACCTGATATGCTTGGGTGAGATCCGGGAGTGGAAGAAGACAAAGACGATCTGTCTGAGCTGCTGCTTCGCTAGTCGACTCAACGAACCCAATAAACCAAGTTTGTTTTAAGAAACGTGACAAGACTGGTGGAGTTGCTGGGTACAACGTCTCACGATCCACCCGATGCCCAAGACCCCGTCCAGCAGCCGGAACACAAGCCCTGCACCCGTGGACACTCCTGTTCACAGAGTAAGCCGCCGCCAACGAGGCCTACCACCTGAGACACCAACCACTGACGCAGCGACTATGACTTCGACGCAAGATCCCGTGCAAGCTCCGACATCTTCCACGCCGATCTACTGCAGCGTCCAGAACCCGCTCATGCCTAGCCCCTTTCATGGAGAGCAGCATGAAGATGTTGACGACTGGCTCAGTGAGTTCGAATGTGTCGCAGCGATAAATTACTGGGATGATGCCGCGAAGCTTCGGAACGTGTACACTTGCCTGAAGGACGGTGCCAAGACGTGGTTTTTGAACAGGGATGATGTTCTGACATCTTGGCGCGAGTTCCAGGGTCGCCTTCTGGAGACCTACAGGAATCCCGACCGCCGCGAACGAGCGGAGCGGGCACTACAATCACGCATCCAGATGCCAAACGAGACCGTCTCGATGTACGTTGAGGACATGACACGCCTTTTCAAGCGAGCGGACCCTGCTATGGCAGAAGAAAAAAAGTTGCGCCACCTCATGCGTGGTGTGAAGGAACAACTTTTTGCTGGTTTGGTGCGTAGTCCCCCTAAGAGTGTAGCTGAATTCCTTACTGAAGCGGCAACAATGGAGCAAGTACTGCACCAACGGTCTGCCCTGTTTGACCGTCAAGTGAATGCTGCCTCAACCCCCGAAATTTTTGCCACCCCTGGAAGCAAGAGCCCCGAATGGATTCGCGAGATCATCCGATCTGTCGTCCGGGAAGAAATGGAAAAGATGTACGGGACAAGACCAATCGATGTTGGTTCTATCACCAGTGTCATCCGTGACGAGGTCCAACAGGTGTTGCACGCCCATCGTTTTCCGCTGATGTCGGTTGATCCGGAAACGGCTCCTGTGTCTACTGACAGTCGCCGTCGTACGTACGCGGAAGCCTTGCGATCTGCCACGCCTCGTTCTGGTCAAGGAGTCCCGACCCAGCCAGGGCCGCACGTCCCGATCCAGACAGTGCCGCACGTTCCGCTTCAGACAGTTCCATACGTCCCGATTCAGACAATGATGCCGCCAGTCGCGATTCAGTCGGCGCACGCTGGTTTGGACATCGATGGTCGCCGTGCACCGACGCGCAAGTCTGATCTCTGGCGTACGCCGGACAGACGACCCCTCTGCTATCATTGCGGTGAGGCTGGTCACATTTACCGCGAATGCCCATACCGGCAACTTGGCCTGCGTGGATTTTCCGTCAATTCACCTCATCCCCAAATTGGTCAAAGGCCGAGGGACATCGAAGAGTATCTCGCGCAACAGCGTGCATCCTTTACACGACGTCAATCACGGTCACCATCTCCGAGGAGACCCGCAGTCACTGGGTCACGTTTCGATGTGACGGCACGGGAACGCTCTCCAAGCCCCCGTCGGGAAAACTGAAGGCAGCGGCTTTCGGGGGCAAGGTCGCTGGGACTCAAAGTGCGGAAGACCTCCCATCGACGCTTGCACGCAACACGGAAGACATTCAACCAGAGAATAATCGCAGTACTGAAGAATCACCGAAATCCACATCCGAACCCAGTGACCGCGTGTCACTTGACATACCTGTGCTGATTGACGGTTTTCAGGTCAATGCATTGATAGACACTGGTGCAGACTATTCGATTATCAGCGGGAGGCTAGCAAGAGATCTCAGGAAAGTGATTACGCCGTGGAATGAAACGCGAATTCGTACTGCTGGAGGACACGTTGTAACACCACTGGGTCGCTGTACGGCAAGAGTTAAAATTCGTGCGTCAACGTTTGTGCTCAGCTGCCTCGTTCTGCGCGACTGTTCACGTCAGCTGATTATCGGCATGGACTTCCTTCGGGAATACGGTGCCATCATAAATCTCCGTGAACGCATCGTGACCTTCTCGACTCAAGGCGCAACAGATCGAGACGCTGATAACTGCCGTATACCTGCACTGCGTGTTGCTGACGACAGTGTGACGCTGCCGCCCCGAGCGACTGTTCCCATCGAAGTCATTTGTGAAGACCTCCGGGACGGTGACGTGGTGGCTGAAAGCAACCTATCACTTCTGCTACTCCAAGGTGTATGTGCTGCCCGAAGTGTTGTGCGTGTCCATAACGGACAGTCACAAATACTAGTTACGAACTTCAACTACGAGCACCGGCATCTTTTCCGCGGAACCACCGTAGCCTATGGAGACCCTGTTGCCGACGTCACGGAGTGCTTCGCGTCCGAGGAAACGCATGAGGATGAAGAATTCCTAGACCACATCGACATTAATTCGACGCTGTCAGACAACAGAAAGGCTGCACTTCATGACCTTTTAAAGGAGTTTCGGTCTTGCTTCGCCTCTTCTTCCAAAGTCCATCAAACACACCTCGCCAAGCATCGAATTATTACCAACGATGACGTCCGCCCCATTCGGCAGCAGCCTTATCGCGTTTCTTCCAAAGAACGTGCGGCTATTCAGACACAAGTGAAAGATATGCTCGATGACGGGATTATTCAACCATCCAGCAGCCCTTGGTCCTCGCCAGTCGTTCTAGTGAAGAAAAAAGACGGAACGCTGCGATTTTGTATTGACTACAGGAAGCTTAATAGCGTCACGAAAAAAGACGTTTACCCGCTTCCACGGGTCGACGACTCTCTCGACAGATTACGACGCGCGAAGTATTTTTCGTCCATCGATCTAAAGAGTGGCTATTGGCAAATTGAAGTGGATGAACGAGACCGAGAAAAAACTGCGTTTGTGACTCCAGACGGACTTTACGAATTCCGTGTTCTTCCCTTCGGCCTCTGTTCTGCCCCAGCCACGTTTCAGAGGATGATGGACACAGTTCTCGCTGGCTTGAAGTGGCAAAGCTGCCTTGTCTACCTCGATGATGTGGTCGTCTTTTCCGAGAGCTTCGAAGAACATCTGAAGCGTCTGAGAAAGGTTCTGAACGCCATTCGCACAGCTAAACTCACGCTGAAATCCCAAAAATGCCATTTCGGCTACGAAGAGCTGAAATTTCTGGGGCATGTCATTAGTGCGGATGGAGTGCGACCTGATCCAGACAAAACTGCTGCTGTCGCCGCCTTCCCTGTTCCATCAGATAAAAGAGCAGTACGCCGTTTCCTCGGCTTGTGCGCGTATTATCGCCGATTTATCGCCAACTTCTCGAAGATAGCTGAACCTCTTACGCGACTCACTCGAGATGACGTGCCTTTTACTTGGAGCGCAGAACAAGATGCAGCGTTCACAGAGCTACGGCGGAGAATGCAAACAGCCCCTGTTCTTGCCCATTTTGATGAGGACGCTGCTACAGAAATTCATACAGATGCCAGCAACGTCGGACTTGGCGCTGTCCTTGTACAACGACATGGTGGCGTTGAACATGTAATAGCTTACGCCAGTCGTACTCTTTCTCGAGCCGAGACCAACTATTCGACATCGGAAAAAGAATGCCTCGCAGTCGTGTGGGCGACGACCAAGTTTCGGCCTTATCTCTACGGTCGTCCCTTCAAAGTGGTGACTGACCACCACTCGCTCTGCTGGCTGGCAAATCTCAGAGATCCATCCGGCCGTCTCGCTCGGTGGAGTTTGCGTTTGCAAGAGTTCGATATTACGATTGTGTACAGGTCAGGGCGCAAACATGAAGATGCCGACGCGCTTTCTCGAGCGCCTGTGGGGCACGCTGTCAGGGGCTCCGAGGATGAAGATGCCTTTCTCGGAGCAGTCAGCGATTCCGCATTTATGTCAAAACAGCGGGCAGACGACGAATTACGCCCAGCTATCGATTCCCTGGAAGGCCGGAACTCTCAGGTCCCTCGACACATTGCTCGCGAACTGTCCTCTTTTTGTCTAAGAAGGGGCATTCTTTACAAGAAAAACGCCCGTGGTAGCGACAAAGCCTTCCTACTCGTTGTTCCTACCGAAATGCGGGACGAGATCCTCCTTGCGTGCCACGACGAGCCCACGTCAGGACATTTGGGCTATTCGCGAACTCTCGCCAGAGTACGCCAACAGTATTACTGGCCGCGACTATCAACAAGTGTACATCGATACGTGAAAGGCTGCCGTGAGTGCCAGCGTCGCAAGACTCCGCCTGTGAGACCCGCAGGCCTGCTCCAGCCGATCGCACCACCACAGACACCGTTTGACCTCGTGGGAATGGACCTTCTTGGACCCTTCCCTTTGTCGTCCTCTGGGAACAAATGGATTATAGTTGCGACAGATTATCTCACTCGGTATGCTGAAACAAAAGCGTTACCCCGTGGCACATCCTATGAAGTCGCGCAGTTCTTCGTGCACCAAATCGTCCTACGGCATGGTGCCCCGTCATGCGTGATTACGGACCGAGGGACGTCATTTACAGCACGAATGATGGAGGACATTTTTAAATTGAGCTGCACAACTCATCGAAAAACGACGGCTTATCACCCGCAATCGAATGGACTGACAGAGAGGCTTAACAAGACCATAGCGGACATGCTGTCAATGTACGTTGACGTACAACACAAAACCTGGGACGAAATTCTTCCATACATCACGTTTGCATACAATACGGCAACGCAAGAAACAACGCGATTTCCGCCTTTCCGACTCGTTTACGGACGCAACGTGCGAACCATGCTCGATGCTATGCTTCCGTGTGACCAAAGCAATGAAATCGCTCCAGACGCTGAGGAATACACTCAATACGCCGAAGAAGCTCGTCAGCTAGCTCGCATAAACACCGGTCACCAACAAGATGAAGACGCACGACGTTACAACCTCCGCCATCGAAACGTCACCTACCACCCTGGGGACCGAGTGTGGGTGTGGACCCCTGTCCGGCGACCAGGCTTATCCGAAAAACTCCTAAGTCGTTATTTTGGACCGTACAAGGTTCTTAGACGTGTCACCGATCTTACCTACGAGGTATTTCCGGACGGCGCAGCGTCTTCTCGTCGACAGCTTCGGCCCGAAACCGTGCATGTCGTTAGGCTGAAGCCCTACTTCACACAGTAGCCCTTGTGGTTCACGTGTTGCGACATGCCGTGACATTGTGCTGCTGCTGCTGTTCGTGTTCTCCTGCGTTTTTATGCCATTTTTTTTGCGCTTGGCGCAAGCATTGGCAAAATTTCCTCATTTGCGCTGCGAGTACTGACACTCTCCCTCTTTTGGTTCTCTGTATCTGCGTGTGTATGCCTTCATTTTTTTTCGTTACGAGCATCGAGTCGATGCTTTCAAAGGGGGGACTAATGCCACCTGATATGCTTGGGTGAGATCCGGGAGTGGAAGAAGACAAAGACGATCTGTCTGAGCTGCTGCTTCGCTAGTCGACTCAACGAACCCAATAAACCAAGTTTGTTTTAAGAAACGTGACAACTGGAAGAGACAGACGAGGCGTGGACTTAAAAGCAAGGTTTTATTCAACACACGCCCGCAACATGAAAGGAGAGAGAGAGCAGTGACTTGGAATTTTTGTTCATAAAATCTTTGTATGCATCTGGAAAGAGCGAAGAAGGATCGATCTACTTGACAAATACGCAAATTTCGTGGTGAGGAACTCTAACGAAGGTACACTCACGCACATGCTGCCTTTCTTGTCAATAAGGAACGCCTCATAAATATCACGTGCTTGTCGTTCACTGTGTCGTCAAGGTATCTTGCATTGATCAAACACAGCATAAAAGCCACATAAGGAGATATTCGCCGCCGGGTGGTTGCCAACAGAACCACAAATTACATTGTTGGGTTCTCTGAGGCAGTCATCTACGCAGCGGTCAATCTGCTCAGTGGTCATCTATCTATCTATCTATCTATCTATCTATCTGTCTATCTATCTATCTATCTATCTATCTATCTATCTATCTATCTATCTATCTATATATCTATCTATCTATCTGTCATCTATCTATCTATCTGTCTGTCTGTCTGTCTGTCTGTCTGTCTGTCTGTCTGTCTGTCTGTCTGTCTGTGTGTGTGTGTGTGTGTCTGTCTGTCTGTCTGTCTGTCTGTCTGTCTGTCTGTCTGTCTGTCTGTCTGTGTGTGTGTGTGTGTGTGTGTCTGTGTGTGTGTGTGTGTGTGTGTGTGTGCGTGCGTGCGTGCGTGCGCGCGTGTGCGCGTGCGTGCGCGTGCGTCAAAATCTAGTCTTCCGATTGAAACGTCTGCCAGCCAGTCGAAGGCGTTAAACCTGATTATCCCACTACTGTGTGTATGTTGGTGTGTTTCAAGAACATACTGCAGGCCAGACAACAATCAACGACAATAACAATATTCTCGATTTCTAAGAATATTCTCAAACGAAGGGTATAGTTGAGTGTCCGTCTTCGCACGCGCCTTCGATCATTGTCAGTTAGGCCTTAAACTAAACCAAACTCTAGGATTTTGTGATTCCACGAATTTCAAAGCACCGGAACTTTCAGAACTTATAGGACCTGTGCACGCTCAGGCTATAATCGGGCGACGCAGGGCTATTCCCGCGTATTGGGCCCCCTTCATGCCGCGTAGGCGTGAAGTCTATAGCCTATAGTCTAAGCCCTTTATTGCTTTTGATTCGTTCTTCACAATAATCTTCGAACCAGATAACACCTCGGATTGAAAGTGGAGTGTGTTAAATTGATGCGCCTGCCATTTTTCATTGGCCGTTGGCTTACCTCAAATTGTCGGGACTGCCTTTCTCTAAAGCTGTACTATCTTAGAGTAAAAAGCAGGGCTTGCGGAGAAAATATTTCGAAGAGAGGCATTTGTAGAAGTGCCGTTAAGCTGATGACACTTATCAAATTAATGTTCCGTAAAGAAAACTTGTGCTACTGTCATTTGGTCACGTTGGTTGAAGAATTTTATTTTTAATTACGAGAAAAATCACGGCTTTCTGTATCACCTGCAGGATTATAATTTCAAAGCGGTGATACTCTACATGGTTTAAGTGGTTCATACTTATTATGTCAGCGATGAAATAACACTTGCAAAGCACTAGTTTCGCGGTCTAAATCTTTGTATCAGCGTCTAATATTTCAACCAATTCGTGTAGTTGATCGGAAATATTTCATTTTACCTCATGAGGAAGTCACCCACCTCTGGGCGAAGGGAACTCGCGGCTGGTCGCAAATGAAGTTTCCCTCTTTACCTAGCGTACTCGGCGTACTTAAGGAAGACAGAAATGATCACCATCACCATCATACTGAAAGTAACTGTGTATATAGTCGCTTCTATGAAACTATATTTTTATTATTTTATTTATTCCGAATACCCCTAAGGGCCCTTTGGCAGGAGGGTATCACATGGGGGGGGGGGGGGGCTGTAACAAATACAGGTACATAAATGAATAATAGGGCCTGAAAACACACGAACTAAACACTATACAGCTGCTAAATAGATTAGAGTAAATATAAGGACAATATTCTTACCGCAAAGTCTTGAATGTAGAGAATAAATAATGAGTCAAACAATAATGAAACTATAAAAATATTTTAAAATTGATCTAAACAAGGAAGGAAATAGTCACAAGAGTACAATAAAACGCAATCTAGCTTACTACAAGCACACCCGCCATCAAAGCATAAAGGAATGACGACATCATCAATAGCACGTGTGAAATACTTAATCACGCAAACACAGCATAATAACACGAACCATTTAACACGAACCATGAACATACGCAGTTTATACAGAGAACACGGTATGCAGAAGAAAGAGGGGGGGGGGGATGCCGCAAAAGGTTCACACGTTTGCACTCATGTTTAGTAGGTTCTGAAGTACAGTGATATCGGTGACGGTTGCAATGTTTGATGGTAAGTCATTCCACTCGGTTATTGTGCGCGGTATGAAGGATCTAGCATAATGAAATGTGCGACAAGGGAAGCGTTCGATTTCAAAGGGATGATCGCGGCGCGGAAAGATAGCAGTGGGTGGCCTAAAAAGTCCTCGTGAAGTGATGTGTGATGGTAGAGCTTATGAAATAGAGATAAGTGAGCAATTTTACGGCGACGTGATAAGAGTTCCAGTTCGGCATGAAGTTTCAATCAAGTGACGCTGGTGTGACGTGAATAATCAGAAAAAAAATAAAACGTACAGCACAGTTCTGCAGGGCTTCGATGTTTTTAATAATAATCAAACTATCATATGAAACTGTGTAGTCATTTCTCAAATCATCTATGTCGACGCCATTCATATTACGCAAGTAAGCTTTTACAGCCTTATCATTTCGAAGATGTACCAAGACTCCGTGTCATGATCCTTACGTCCAGCCCGTATTTGGCCGGGCCATCATTCGCAATACCGCTGGTGACACAACAAAATTTTGAAGGTCGGAAAAGGCATAGCGACAGAAACCGCTTCGTTTCCGAACTATCAGAGCGCCCAAACTGGTTGACAAAGCGTGCGCCAGCATTTATTCTTCTTTCCAACTGGAACAGCGATATATCTTCGCTTAGTTTCGCTCGTGTTTGTAAAGCGCCGGGGCGTGATCGTGTCCTGCATTCAATCACCGTTTCCAACGGTTTACGCACGAAGGAATGAAGCAGCTGAAGAAGACAACTCCGGCCTTCGAACGTCTCATCGCGTATACGCTTAAGATTAAGGCGTCAGCAGCGCAGATCACACAGTGAGGAATGAGCGAAGCAATAAGGCGAAAGCCTGTTCCGGAAAGTGTTCTTAGATGCAGCAGCCGCTTTTAGGGCTCTGCGTGGTCCCCAGACAGCTTTATCGCAGAGACGTCGCGTCGGCCTAATTTCCCGACTGCCAATGACGATAGCGTCCGATGCCCACGTCTGTGTTCGCATTTACAGTCGTTCCGTGGCTCAGCGTTGGTCCCAGTGGCGCTGTGATTTGGTCCCGTTACAGGCCACTTCGGGCTCTTTGTTTATCGCTGTCTTTTGTTTTCCTTTTTTTCTTTCTACCACTTTTCTATTCGCTACGGCAATAAATGAGAAACATCCCAACGCTATGTCAAACGTAGTCATAAGGTAATCATGATGCCATTTCGTCTTGAGAAATAAAAAAAGTTAGCATGGGCTTCTCCAGAACGTGAAAAGGAGTTTCCTCCACCCCTCCTCCCCAAGAGCCGCACCAGCACTCGCTACCCACCCAGCCCCCCTTGATTCAACTCGGGTTTGCACCTCCCAAGGTGCCGACGTCCCTGACAAGGAGTTGCCCCCTATGCAACCTCTGCCGACTCCTACGTGTGGTGTTTGTAAGTAAACGAAAGTGCAGGAAAAGCATAAGGAACAGAGACAGACACAATGCTAAAGTTTTTACAAGTAATTCCTGTAAATAGAAAAATGTGCCCACATACTCAAGCTGTTACTGTTATTGTTATTCATGTGAAGACGTGAAAAAACAACTAAAGAAGAAAAATGTGGTAACAAAGGGCTCCTAACAGAAATACCGTGCTCATTGCCTTGACAAGACTTTCCCTTGTACCATATTCACTGTATTGTTTTCACTTTAAGTTGTAGAAGTAGATCCTTGCTCCTTGACCAGGCATGCGACAAGGCGAGAGACGCTGCCAAACAGACCGTTGATGATCAACAATTACCCATCAGTAACGTATGAAGCAGTAAGTTCATCGGCAACTGCATATAGTATTACTTTCAAAGGGATGGGGTGTCAGCTGGCGTCGGGAAAATCGACAATCGATAGCAAAGCACTGGCCTCTGGCTAGCTTCATTGATCGCGCTTATCAGTCGACCTATTGAAAGGCGCCCACGCTTTATTTGGGGTCGTGACTCGTAAGCATAACCCGAGGCCTTGCGCTATGGCAAAGATGAACCATTTCACATATCTTACGATTAACGTGGTCAGGTTTCGCGACTTTTTTTTTCTATCAGAGCCGCCTTGCGAAAATCGTTGCAGCCTTGCGTATAGAATGCTTGAACTATAGCAAGCCGTACTTTCTTGCGCAACTATGGGTGGTATCAACAAGAATATTTATTCCTCGAAGCTAGGATATGAACGGTGTACTCACTTTCAATAAGGTGCTTTGTGTGAATCAGATCTGTCTGGAAGCCGCAATGCAGAAAGAAAATTTATGATTAAGGGCACACCGACGAGCATAAGCTGCAGAGTCCTCCTAATGAATTACTCCTCATAGCTCACCCAACTCGGAGCAAACAGGAAAGAAAAAAATGTCGGCTTCTTGAAATGAACAAAAAGCAATGGCAAGTTATTGTGGCCCACCGGGAAAAAATAACTGCTTTAGTATTCCGTTTCTGCCATCACCCCACAGTCAAAAAAGAGAGAGAGACTCTCCGATTAGTCTCGGACATTTCAAAGTCTGGGAAGAGGGAAAAGGAAAATGTTCATGTTCGAAAAGTATTGCACATATTGTCTTCCAGAAATATATTTTTCACTTATCTCCTACTTCTTAGAGTTTTGTCGCTACCCAATAATTTCTAATTAAGAGCAGTTGAACCAGAAGACATATTCATCTTTCATCAGCTCTCTCGTCGAAAATAATGTAGTTTTCTTTTTACCTAAGCATGCAAGAAACTAGAATGATGGGGCACAAACGTTTTGCTAATCAAAGTGCAAAATACGCTCTTGTTCCTCTTTGTGTGTGTGTGTGTGTGTGTGTGGTGTGTGTGTGTGTGTGTGTGTGTGTGTGTGTGTGTGTGTGTGTGTGTGTGTGTGTGGTGCGTGCGTGCGTGCGTGC
>WOVY01015328.1:140000-143135 GCA_013436015.1 Rhipicephalus annulatus
AAGGTCGCGACAGACATTCCTTAGCCTAGGCTGCCACCAATCGGTCTAGTCATTTCGATGTCGTGATTTTCCGTAACGCTGAATTTGTACGCATTGACGACAAAAAAAAAAGAGAGATTACGTTGCTTAGAAGAGATACAGGTACTCCACTGATGTTCGCTGAAAGGTTCATCGGTGACTGTGGATGCAAGCCAGGCGGAGGAAGCTGTTTCGTCTGCTTCTGTTTTTCTTGTATTATAGCACTCACACTTGTAAGTAATTGCCGTGTCTCGATTTATTTAGGTTTCAGTTATATTGTTCTGCTCACACGAGAGGTCTTTAGTTTCGTTACAGTCGGCGCGAAACATTTGCGCCTGCCATTGACTTGGCTTGTCAAGCGCATGGGGTCCTTCCGAAATCAATTCGCAAGTTCTCAATCACTCCGAACGCCTCAGACATTGAGACACCGTATGCTCAAAAGTGACAAACATCGTCCAGTCCGAGATACTACGTGTCGTAGACGCTAATCACGGTTTTAAGCCAACATCTGTTGGCGGGTGAGACGCCTCGACCCCCTCCTTCAACCGAGTGGGAAACATGGCTGCTTCTGCGGCAAGCGCCGGCACCGCGCTGCCCTCGAACGGCGGGCGACGGAACGTTCAGAACCCCTTCGGTTATTAGATTTTTTTTTTCTGTCTCCGGGGTTCCGTGGGCGCTCACCTTGGCCTGTTGTCGGCGCTTTCGGCCCGGGTTCTTGGTCCTGAGATGACGGCCCGGCGTTCTTCCGAGCTTCCCGTTCGTCTTTCGAAGAGGTCTCTCCAATCGGCGCGAAGATAGGTGTCAGCGGCGGCGCGCTAAGGACGAACGCAGCGACAGCTGCAACTGGCCCAGCCGAAGTAACGGTCTTCCTCTAGTGTGCCGCCGTCACCGCCGTAGTTTCGTGGGCGTAGAGGGAGCGCGCGGCCGCCTCGTGGAGAAAGGGAGAGGGATCGGCAAGTGGGTGACACGTCAGAGGAAAAGAGGGAGAGTACTAAGACAAAGAGAGGGCGGAACAGACAACGAGAGCAAGGATGTCGAACAGGGAAAGACAGTAGTACCGCCGTCGGGTAGAAAGGAAAAAAGAAAAAGAAGCCCGAAAACGTTTGAGAGAGAGAGATAGTGAGAAGGGCTTCCCGGCGAGGTTGCGCAGAGCGTCTGAGCATGCGCCGTTGCCGGGGCGACGGCGCGATGCGTAGGTGCCCCGCTCTCAATCCCAACCTCCCTATTTCGCCTTCCCTTTCCAACTTTGAAATTGTACCTGGGTAAAGGGAGCAAACAATCGTTTCCCTCGAACGCGCTTTCGCACCAGTTTCGGCAGTGGATCATGATGATACGAAGCCCTGTCGGAACAGCAAAACGACACAAAAATCCTGAGAACTCGGAGCCTGCTGGAATGCGACCGAGCTGCCAGCTCGTGGGCCCGGGCTGTCTTTTTTTTCTTTTTTTTTTTGTCGTCGTATCGGACTCTCGGACATCTCTTTATTGGCAGCGCGTAAACATCGTACGCGCTAGAAGAACATTGCGTGTCACAACCTTCCAGTGATTTTTTTCAAGGTAGCCTTGAGCCCCCTCCTTTTTTTTTCAGCGATAACCACGTTTCACTTTTGGTTCTCTTGGATGGGTCAGAAATTGTTTCAAGAGATTGTGGTCGCAGGAAATGGTTACATCTATCATAAGTGGCAAAGCAGGAGATAGGGAAAAGGGCAGTGATGTTTATCAGTTTAGCAAAACTGGTATGCCACCCTGAACTGGAAAAAGGGATACGGAATCGGGAGAAGAGGTAAAGATAGAATATGAAGGCGTGCGTTTAACCAGATGGTGTTATCTGTGTGTGCCCAGTGGCGAGAAAAAAACAGAGGATAGAGATAAATAAATAAATAAATAAATAATACAGTCACACAAAACGCACGCGCACGCACGACAACGTTAACATTATAGTCGTTCAGACAAGCCAGCAGATCGCGGGAATCCTATAGTAATCTTTGTACAGGCCTATTCTGCGACATCAAGTCTGAACAATGGCGAAGTATTCTTTCCTCTGACGTAGATTGGTCATCTAACTTGGTGGGCATTATAAGGTGGTTGCATCTGTTTGCTTTTCTGAGAGCAGTCGCCAGAGAACGTGTTGAATCATTTCTTACAGCATCATCACAGTGTATACCCTTGTATTTCTCATATAGGCGCAGCATGAAAGACGAAGCACAAAAAACGACCTGACAACACGAGCGCTGACTGACAACTGGTAGCTGTATGCAGTGTGAAACAGCAAAATTAACTGGACCAACTCTCCATTTTGCTGCACTTATAGTTCTCGCAACACAGGGCAATGCTCTGCCAAGGATAACTACAGTTAGGCTATTAAAAGCATGCCTCATAGAACAATCGGTTATTGTGACATGATATAAAAGTATACATATAGAGTTAGTGATTCGGTTTATTTTTTTTACGCGTACAGAGAAGGCAAACAAATGTGTGCATGCGAGCTTCCGTCATTGTGCCCCAAACACGGGTGTCTTTGTTGATTTACAAACTTACACATATGTCTTGATCTCTTTCTTCAACAACACTTCAGAGGACTTGGCACGCAGGCAAACCTGACATGATTGACTTAGCTTTCATTCATCCTGTCGCTCCGTTTGATAACAAGAAGCGAGGTGAAAAGTAACGAAATGTTGCAGTGTTACATTTTACCAGAAGACATCAGGACCAGCTCAGTGTGTCGGTCAACCAAACTGTAGAGCCTGTTGTGCGGAAGCATCGCTTTCTTGGCATAACATCAGACCGCATGCTAACTTGAGGACTTCATATCTGCAGTATTGAAGAGCGTGTCTCCTCACACTGCATGTTCTCCAATGTATTACAGGAAACGAGTGGGGGGTGGCACATCAAAATAGTTTCTGATGTGCCACCCCACTGGGTTCTTATGTGCCACCCGTGTGGGTGGCACATCAGTTCAAAGTGCCTCTGATTATTATTTATTTATTTTTCTCGTTTTAGTGTATCTTGTACATAACCACCATGATGATGGGATAGACGGCCCTAACGTAGCCTACTTTGCTATAACTTTTGCCAATTGGGATTAAAAAGTGAAAGAAAAACTTGACCATCTCTCCGAAG
>WOVY01015329.1:0-12507 GCA_013436015.1 Rhipicephalus annulatus
CTCACGGAATCACACCAGCGCATTACATGAGAAAAAAAAAGAGAAAGGAGAAAAATGTTTAATGTGACACTTTAAAACTTTGATTCTACAATATTTATGACAACAATGATACAAGGGATGTGTAAATGTTCATGCCGATAGTCAATCGAGAGAGATAATGATTTGACCCAACATTTATTCAAAACAACCGGCAAACATCAAACAAACAAAAGCAATGTAAATATCTCTTTTCATACAGTACAGCAAATATTTTTTTTTACGGTGATTGGTTACAGGAAGTGTTTTTTTTTTAGTGACTTATACTGCGTTTCTCTACTTCTATCGCGTTCTGAGGAGAATATTTAGCAAGTGAGGCAAACAATACTGTAACATTTGTCGTCCGTATTCAGTTCGGCAGAAGGGGTGTTCCAGAAGTCTTGTTTGCGGAGAGAATAAAAAGAAGGAGCATTTCCTCTTAGATTAGCAAGATTTAGAAGGTCATGCTGATTTTTATAAACAGCCTTTTTATATCTGATAGCTAGTTTCCAATCATAAATTTTTTCTATGGGTACAACGTTAAAACGATGAAACAAATCTTTTGGGTGACGATCATGATCTCAACGTTAGCTATGGACCGAAGAGCCCTTTTTTGTAACATTAATATTCTATGGTTATTTTTTTCTGTGTGGAATTTCCCCACACCAAAAAACAATAGATATGTGAGATAAAAAAGCGTGTTGTACAGCATGAGTTTTATTGATACAGGAAGAATGTGTCGAAATTTTGCAATAGCACACCCACCTTTAGCCACGTGAGACTGAACGTGGTCAAAATGATCGTCCCAGGACATATTTTTTGAAACAGCACACCTAAAATTTTTATTGAGTTCACAAATTCTATAGGCGCCGTGCCTAAAAATAAGGAACTATCAATGGTGACTGAAAGCTGACGCGGATGAAAAGAACGGCCTTGTTTTTTTATCATTGATCAACAGCGAGTTTTTTTCTTACTCCACTTTTGTATGTCTTCAAGGGCGTTATTATTTCAGGTGCTAAAATTGCAGATTTTTTCTTTTCCAGTGAAAAATAGGCTGGTGTCATCAGCGTAATTACATAAGTTGGCGTTTTTTGTTAGTGTTTATGTCGTTTATGTAAAGGATGAACAATAAAGGACCCAATATGCTTCCTTGCGGAACACCAGTGACTACCTGCTGTAACGATGAGACGGCTGTTCCTATGCTGACACATTGAAACCTATGCTTCAAGTAGGATTTTATCAAAAGCAGTGGCGCGCCGCGAATACCATATAGTTGCAGTTTTTTCTAACAAGGTTGCATTCTGAATCCGTTCAAAGGCCTTAGAAAAATCTATGTAAATGCCTACACATATCTGTTTTAATTCAAAAGCCTTAAGAATGATTTCCTTCTGGGTTAGTAGTGCAGATTCAGTTGATTTGCCGTGGAGAAAGCCATGCCGAGACTCATTAATTAAATTGAAAGCGTGACTAAATTTTGTTATTCGTTTATGAATAATCTTCTCAAGGCCCTTTGAAATATAGGCAATAGAAATCGGCCTGTAATTCGACAACTCATTCCTATCGTCCTTTTTGTGCAGGACACCAACTTTAGAGATCTGCATCATTTTCGGAAAATAGCCTGTTGCTATTGCAAGGTTGTATATTTGGCAAGCAAAGGAGCAATGACGTCAAGCACAAACTTTACCGGCTCAATCTGTATATCGTCAATATCCCTAGCTCTGCTGTTTTTGAAAGACGCATAAGATCTCTGCACCTCGTTTTCATCCGTTGGCTCTAAATAAATACTGTGCTTATTTTCCTTAATACCATAGGTTGCAGGAGGGATGCACTGTCCGATACTAACCGCATCCGAAAGAACTTATTGAACGCTTCAGCAAGTTCTTTTCCGCATATGCGCTTACCGTTTATAACGAGATCATCGACAGTCGATGCGGTTGCGTACGTTTAACAGTTATTTAGTTTTTTCCATACATCTCCTGTTTGATTACAGTATTCCCTGCGGAACTGGTTATGCAGATATTTGTTCTTTTCACTTCTAAGAAAGAGGTTAGCTTATTTCTATATTGCCTAAAGATATCAAAGTCAGTATCCAGTCTACTCTTAAGAACTTTTTGAAAATCTCGTTTTTTTGTTTAATTCTTTTTATGCATTCACGGTTTACCCATGGTTTACGACCTTTACCCTGTTTTATATTCTGCGTTATTAGGATAAAATGCTCATGGTAGATACGTTTAAAAATGGAAATAAATGCCTCGTAAGCGCATCATCTGCAGTTTCACTACGTCTGACGTCTTCACCAGTCTTCTTTTCGAAGCTTGAAAGAAAAGCATGCAATGTTTCAGTGGTTATTTTTCTGAGTTGTTATTTTTGCTTTTGCATCCTGCAGCTTATGTTTTTATTGATGTTCTTGCGAGCATGTAAATGGGAAAGTGGTCGCTGATAACCGGAGCACAAGGCTCCTGATATCACGTTCTCTGTGCTCACATTTTGATAAACACGTCAAGCAATGATTCTGTGCAAGGAGTGACGCGCGTCGCAGTGTTTCCTAAAAGCGTATAGCCATTTGACTCGACAGTGCTGAGAGGGTCGCTCGATTATGGGAAGGTTGTAATAGGTCTATGTTAATGTCACCCCCCAAGTATTAATTTTTATCTCTTGTCATTTACATAGCCTAGCATCTTATCTAAATGACTGATGAAGCAAGCCGAGTTTTCCGTCTGGTGGTCTATTGCAACACAGAAAACTTGTTGGTGGGATAATATATAAACACTCAATATCACCGTAATGGTACAGATTTCCGCAATAATATCAGATTTTCGTTCGTTTTTTACAAGATAGCCACGCCACCACCCTGACGTGTAGCTCTATTTATAAAAAAACTGCGATACCCGTTACGTTTCGTATATGTTGCTGTTTGTGTCATACCAGGTCTCGGTTAACATGATTGGTCAAACTGATAATCCATAGCGTCTAAAAGGACCGATAATTCGTCCTCTTTATGCCTTGCCGAGCGAATGTTTAAATGAAAACATGTGGAGCATATACCTGCATGAGATTTAAATAACTGATTTGACGTCATGGGTTGATTGAAGCCACTTGAATGAATGAACAACTTTATTTATCCCTTGTTAAAGGGAAGGGGGCAACAGGAAAGGGTGTGGTGGGGATGAACTACTTGAAGTAGTCCTCCTCTATCCCTCTCAGCCCACTCCAGGATGGCCTCCTGGATAGCGGGCCTCGAGCTGCGCAAGGCAGCCTCCCACTGCTCCTCACTAGAAATTAGGCGTTTCAGGAATGGGGGAAGAGGGTGCTTAGGGCAGCGCCACATGATGTGGTCAAGTCTGCTGTGGAAGAGGCACAAAATTTACATGAGGGGGAAGGGTAACAGGATGGATGAATGCGGTGTAGGAGGTAAGGCGAAAGAAAGGTTGCGAGTCTGCAGCTGTCGCCACAGAATTTCGCACCTGCGTGAAGATTTGCGCGTGAGTGGCGGGAAGGTTAATCGCTCTAAACGGTAGTGTGTGCAAATATCGTGGAATGAAATAAGGCGATCCCGCGCTGTAAATGGCGCCTCATCCGTAGCGAATTGCGACACATCGGATGCGTGTGCCCGGACTGATGAATCCTCGGGCACTCGCATGAGCCGCCTCGTTTCCGGCAAGGCCCGCATGCGCGGGAGTCCAGATTAGTGCTACAAGTCGATCAAGGGGATGATGCAAAAGTAGGGAAAGGGCTGGCCTAGAAACCCTGCCCGCTCCGAAATTATATATAGCTGTTTTGGAGGCACTGATTATAACGGATGAACTAGGTATTGTCAGGGCCAGGGCTATGGCCGCCTCTTCCGCTTCCTCGAAGAAGAAGCAAGAACGGAGGCGGCCGCAGCGACCTGGCCGTGAGAGTTGATTACCGATATTGCATAATGATGCCTGTTACCGTAATCGGCGGCGTCAACATAGAGCACACATCATTGGAGGAGGAGAATTGTTTTTTGAGGGCCCTCGCGCGCTGCATCCTGCGCTGTTTCTGGTGCTCAGGGTGCATGTTTTTTGGAAGTGGTGGAATGTATAGGTTCTCGTGTATGTGGTGTGGAATGGTGTACTTGACCTTAGTGATGGATGCCGGAGTGACAGAAAGGGTTGGTAGAATGTGTCGGCCTGTCACGGTTAGAAAGTCTGTATACTGAGATGCAATATGGGCTCTCCTAGTTCAGCAAGGGTGTTGAAGGTGCCAGTACGCATAAGCCTTTCAGTGGAGGTCCGTATAGGCACCCCTAAAGCGAACTTATACGCTTTGCGTAAAAGGATGTCTATCTGGTCGGATTCTGATTTAAGAAAGTGTAGGTAAGGCGTTGTAAAAGGTTATTTACTGATAACGAAGGCTTGGACCAAGCGGAGGAGTTCGGCCTCCTTTAGTCCGCCATGTTATTACTGACCCGACCCAAAAGTCGCAAGGTATGATCAACGGTGGTGTGAAGTGTCTTTAGTGTGTATTGTTGAGGGCCGATTGCTTTGAATGTGTAAACCGAGCACGCGGATCCTATCCACTCGAGTAACTGGTACGTCATCTAGAATTACCTGTATATTGGATATGTGTTTTACGCCCCCTCTGTGAGATGGTAGGAGAAGTAGCTGAGATTTCGTGGGGAACATGAAAGATTCATAGAACCTGTAAGTGCCACAACCGTATTTGCCGCAGCTTGCAGGGTGTCTTGAATCTCTCCATCGGAGCCGCCAGTCATCCAAAGAGTGATGTCGTCGGCGTAGAGTGAAAACTTGAGGTCAGGGATAGATTCTCAATGCTTGCGCCAACGGCATCATAGAGACATTAAAAAGAAACGGTGACAGCACAGACCCTTGGGGCGTGCCGTAACTTCCCAAAGCGTAAGACTGAGATGATCTGCGCCTATGTGTATGGTTGCGGTACGGTTGGCTAAAAAAGTAGCTATATAGTTATATGTCTTTGCGCCAACCCCTATGAGATTAAGCTCGCGGAGGATGGCGGAATGAGCAACGTTGTTGAAAGCTCCATGGATGTCCAGACTCAAGATTGCTTGCGTATCTAGGCTGCTGTTGGGTGTAATGATATCATGCTTCAGTCGAAGCATGACATCTTGACATGACAGAGATTTTCGAAAACCCACCATTTCTGGTGGATAACATTGTTGTCTTCCATGTATTTATTCAGACGTTGAGTATAACGTGTTCAAAGCGTTTTACCAAGACAAGAGGTTAGTGAAATAGGCCTGAGATGGAAGTGTTCACTGGTTTGTTTTGCTTTGGAATGAAAATTACCCCTGGCATCCTTCCAGGAACTTGGAAGGGTGGCCAGTGTCAAAGCAGTGATTGAGAAATAATCTGTGATTGCCGTGACGGAGTTGTCGTCCGATTGCGAAGTACTTTGTGGTAATGTGGTCTGGTCCTGGTGCTGACGTTGTGCGCAGAGTGGCCATAGCATGCCGAACCTCTGCTTCCGTGATAGCGGCGCTCAATAACTCGTTGGGCTTTCCAGTGTACTTTGGTGTGTTATACTTCTGAGCAGGAGGCAGATGTTTATCGCGGAGGTCGTCGAAGAGTCCGTTTAGATCGTTTTTGTGAGCATATACAAGTTTCTTTATGCTCTGGTTTTGATGTGTGCGTGATGTGGTAGGGTCTAAGAGGTGGCGCAGTAGTTGCCATGTGCGTTTGCTGTCAAGGTTTCCTTGCATGCTGTCACACACCTGGCCCCATTGCTGGCAGGCCAGTTGTGTGGCGTACTCCTGGATCTGCAGGTCAAGCTTGGCTATTCGGAGTTTTAGCTTTCGGTTTGTGCCGTCCTTTTTTCCATCTCTTCAAGAGAGACTGTTTGGCTTCCCACATATGTAAAAGCTTGGCATCAACCGTGGTGAGGGGGGTTTCGGGGGGCAAAGTTGTAGTATGCACCCCAGCATCTGAGTGAAGTTGCTTCACCCATTCTGAGATGTCTTGGATGTTTCTGGGAGCTGATATCTGGCGGGCCTCTCGAAATTTGTCCCAATTGGTGTGACTGATTGGCTTAGGTGCGAAGGGTTTGTGCTTGAAATGTACTGTAGTAGTAATGATGTAGTGATCACTACCGAGATTAACTTGCAAGTTGCTCCATGTAACGTGATGAATTCTGCGTGTAAGGGTAAGATCGGGAGAGGTATCTCTCGATACGCTGTTTCCTAGCCTGGTTGGTGCATCGACGTCATTATGTAGCGTGAGTCTGTGGTCTTGTATGTGTATCCACAGGGCTCTGCCCTTAGGAGTAGAAACAGTGTGACCCCACAACAGGTTGGGTGCATTTGAATCCCCAAGAATTAAAAGGGGATGGTCTTTGGCAGCGGAAATGGCTTGAGTAAAAAGGGAGTCAAAGCGGTGATGTTTGTCTCGAGGGCGGCTGTAGACATTCAGAAGGTAAAGAGCAGATGTGTTATTCCTTATGAGGGATAATCTCCAAAAAATCATGCTCTATATCGGACGCCGTCGAAGTGGGAGTGATTTTGCAGTGAGGTGTTTTTGAGTAAGAATTGCCGTATCAGGCCGGGACAGCTTTTTAGTTTGGTGGACATTATATCCTGGAAGCTGACTGGCCCGTGAGTTTCTTGGAGGGCAATGACTTCGGGTAGATTAGAACGGGAGGCAAGGAACTGTTGCAGATGTGCTTTCTTTTTTCGGAACCCCCTACAGTTCCATTGCCAAACCTGAAGCTCGGAGCGAGTCGGGTATTGGCCATTGTTAAGCGAAGCTGGTGCTGAGGTGGAAAGTGGTGCTATGCTAGGATTATGGGCACTAACTTCAGCTATCCAACTTGTAGTTTGTTGGATATGAGCTTGCACAAGGTCCATAAATTTGTCGAGTGCTTCATGTTTGGCTGCGTAATCTGCACTGAGTTTTTCAAACTGCGGTGAGTATATTATGAAATTTAGTTTCTAATGCGGTTATTCTGTCATTATAATTTAAAACTGTCTCCTCCAGGGACTCTTCTGATCGTGGAGTGCTCGGAGTTTTACGTTTGCTGGGGGGAGGGAGAAGTGGTTCGCGTTGAGCACAGGGGCTAGTGTCCATGGGCAACTGTGCAGAGGGTTCAGGTGGGCTGATGAATGGCACATGGAAGAGGCGGAATGAGAGGGAGGGGCCTTGGGTGGTGATGCGGAAGGAGGACGAGAATCAATTGAGTGGTATGTAGCGGATAAGTGAAAGACTCAAGTTGTAATTTAAGCCTTTGAATTTCAGCTTTTAGGGTTGCATTTTCTTTAAAGAGGGGTGGAGTCGTTGTTACTGGTGTGATTTGAGGAGCAGCTAGAAGAGGCTGACTTAGCCCAGCCTACCTGGTGTGAGTTGACCGAAAAGAGTTGGTGAGAAGCAGGGCTTGGTGATAGGGCTGGCCAGGCGTCGTCTTGCGTCGTTGAATCGGAAGCGACGACCGCGATCTTTTACTTTTGCTGGCACTGGAGCGTCGCCCCCGCGTCCTTGCTTTTGCTTCGACTTTTCCGCCCGCGTTCCTTGCTTTTGCTTCGACTTTTCCGCTGCTTGAACCGTGAGTTTGTTCGCGACTAGGAGATCGGTGGATGGGTGGGTCTTGCTTTTCCATGGACCGTGTAGGGCGCGGCTTAAATCGTTGTCTACACAGCGATGAACCTGTTCATGGTTTCCATTGCACACAACACAAACATGGTCACACTCGTGGGTCCATAGGTGCATCTTTTAGTCCACATTTGGGACAAAGTGTGTCACTGGTGTTGGTGCAGGACGTCTTGGCGAATGACCAATCTGACGGCACCGTGTGCAGGCTTCAACCTTTTGCCTGAAGGGACGGCATCGAAGTGCACAGCCTTCGTAGTGGACGTAGTAAGGAACGATTTTGCCTTGGAATATGATTAGAATGGTTTTCAGTGCTGCCCAGGCGTCGTGCACCTCCGATAGTCAGCTTTGGGTTGCATCGGCGGAGGGTCGAGATGATTTCGTCTTCCGAGTAATCGGAAGGCAGGGAGAACGGTTCCTCTGCAGGTATCGACGGGATCAGCGACATGGGTGGCGACTTCATGAGGGGTGCCGTTGAAGTTCAAGAGCCGTATGCCATGGTAGAGGTCGGCACGATCCAGGTCTGGTGTGCTAATCAGAACGGTATGGTTGATGGAGTTGACGCGTATTTGGTCAGAACTGGTGCGGTCAGAGATTGGGAGACCCGCCGCCTTGAGGATTATTTGTCTGAGGACGCATGGATGTATCACAGCACAGTTTAAACCTCCACGGACTCTTAATATGATTTTGTAATCACTGCGCGGCAGTGGTGGGGGCTTCGGTGCTGCTCTTGATTGGCGCTCCTGAGCCACTGCATGGCTTGGGTGGTGACGAAGGATGCTGGCGTTGTCTTGAGAGGCTCTCGTGGATCGCGCGCCAGGAACGCGCACCATCGACGCCGGCTGCGTCGCGCCCTGTTCCAGCGCTCATGCTAGGGAGAGGTAGGCCTAGCAGCGATACTGCTAGCCGACAGCCCTAAAAGGGCTGCGGCTTGCGTAAAAAAACGTCTTAGTATTGAAAAAGTATCACAGGAAGCGTCGGTAACACTCACATATAGGTCCAGTCAAGTATTCGGGGCGTTTGGAGTGATCAGTTAGCCACAAGAGGGAAAATTTGCAGGAGCCAAAGTCACATGCGACCGCTCACCTCCGCGCGCGTCCTATCATCCTCAGCCATCTTGAAGACAAGATAAACACAAAATGGTGGTGTGGATCACACTATCTTTTCAACATCCTGCGCAGTGCGAATGCGCACTACCGGACGGATTCTTCCTTTCTGGCGAGAATCTTTCCGTTGCTCGTCCACACGAACGCCAGTTCTGAGCCTTCTTTTTCTCAATTGCCATGCCAAGCAGGTGCTTCATGGCTGGGCTTTGGTGTTCGTTTATGAACACAGGCGTCGCTTGCGAGTGACCGAAATCTTCACTTGTTATGCGCATTTCTCTTTGCCTTTTGAAGAACCATGTCCCGCTTAGAGCGGCTTTTAAATTGTGCAACAATGTTTGGAGTGTCCTTTACATTCTTCGAGACAACGCGGTGGCAACTTCGACGTCGCTTTCATCAATGGGGACATTCAAAAGTTCTCCAACACGATGAAGAGTCTCGAAAGCTTTTCATCACTCGATTGGGGTATGCCTTTAATTTCAATGTTTCGGTTGCGTGAGTACTGTCCGACGCAGTGAGCTGCTGCTCATGTTCAGAGCTCTGTTTCTTCAGCATTTCACAATCTGCAGCTAGCTTCGCGTTTGCTTCTTTGAGCGCCTTATTTTCTTTGAGAAGTTCTTTCTGTTCTTTCTTTGTCTTTTCAAGTTCATCATTCAAAATTCCAAACTTTTCCTAAATTCACGCATTTCTGTCCCTAGTTCGCGTTCCAGTTTTGTTTTGAAATCGCGCATTTCTTTCCTGAGCTCTTCTCGGAAATCTTCCGGCATCACTGTGTAAGAAATACAGAACGTGCTTAACACGGCTTTCTTGCGCTGCCCCTGCTGCCACCAAGTGAAGTTCCACCGGCGTTGCAGGTCTTTTTGTAGCGGTAGCTGGACGGATCCCCTGGTGGGTGCGTCGCCGTCAGCTTCCTGCTTCGTAAGCGCTGCCTTGTCTTGCTTCGATGATCCGTGCTAGTGAACTGGTATCTGTGTAAGAAATACAGAACGTGCTTAACACGGCTTTCTTGGCATGGTTTTATGCAAGTTTCATAGAGTGTAAATGAGCAGAAAAGTGTTTTCACTTGACGTGTGGTGAAGCGTGGTGGATGGTGGAGAGGGTGAAGTGAGAGAGAAGTGTGTTGCAAGTGGGCTGTAGAGCAAGACCACCTAGGTGTAATGGGAGGAGCCGGCAGCTGCTGCGGTAAGGAAGAGAGTGGCGTCAACACGTAGCTGCAACTTCACCTACCTGGCATTTGTTATGCCTGCGAGTCCGCAGCAAACGTCCATGCCACGGAAAAAAAGAAATCTGTGTCAAAGCCAGCACGCGAGCCCGCCTGACGCGATGAACAGCTCAACGGCGTCAACACGCGACGGCGCCTTTCTGTCGCCCACGTGCAGTGAGTCACCTCAGCAAGCGAGCCGTCGAGCAAGCAATCGGCGTCTTCCTGTCTGGGGGGTCTGACGCAATGCCTGGCGACGTCACTCGTCCTTGAGTGCAGCCACCTGCAGCGCAGCCTCTCCAGATTCGATGAGAAAGAATGACGCGCCCCAGCGGCGACCCCATTGGAGGACTCTGACCTCATGACCAGCGGCGCTTCTAGTTGGACATTGTGTTTCAAAGAATCCACCCGGTGCATATAAAAGAGCCCTGCGGCGCGTCGCGAGCAGCAGTCCTATGTGAGAGCACACATGTGTGTCAGAGCAGTCCTATGTGAGAGCAGACATTTGTGTCGCAGTTGAGCTATGTGATAAAGAGTGAGCTGTGTGGTAGAGAAGCGAGCTATGTGATAGGAGTTGAGCTGCGTGGTAGAGAGAAGAGAGCTATGTGATAGAGAGTTGAGCTGTGTGTCAGAGAAGAGAGCTATGTGAAAGAGAGTTGAGCTGTGTGTTAGCAGTCCTATGTGAGAGCAGACATGTGTGTCGCATTTGAGCTGTGTGTCAGAGTTCAGCTATGTGTTAGCAGACCAATTTGAGAGCAGACCTATGTGTTAGAGAGGAGAGCTCGGCTCTTCGGGTCTCTAAGCTGTCGGCCCCAGTGCCGAATTTGTAACGCCTTGTATATATGCTGTACATAAACCTTGTTCAACTCACCGTCGTCCTCGTCTGCTCGTCTATCAGCTCTGCGCAGAAGCAGCGGCGAGCTGAGAAACCTAGGCTACCAAACGGCATATGGTATGATTATGTGACGAATATGTTATCACCCTAGTGATAAAACGAGGCTATTTTGGTTTATTTGTATGACATTTTTTTGTGTAGGTTAGTGCATTACCCAAAGCGGAAGAGAAACTGAGACACATTCTAAATCACGAGAAAATTACTCCTGAGGTCTAACGATTCCACTAAGCAAGAACCTTATCGGTGGATCAGTAATTTCCGTGAACAAAAGGCCAACCTTTGCGAAAAAAATAATGCAGATTAACACAAACTCATTTGTAACCATTAGTCTTGTTATTGAGAACTTTGGACGTTACGCCACATTACTTGCCTCAAAGAACAAGATCATATCACTAGAGATCCTGCAACGCACACCATAGTGGCATTGTAGTGCTATGTGACAGTTGGAGTCTAGTGTGCCAACTAAGTTTATTTATCGGAGATGATGAACCTTTTTCACAATTGGCAAGTGCGCTTTTCTGCACCACATATTTGACCAAGTAATGGGGGCACCTGTCACGCTTCCAGCGGAGACGTGGTCCTAGTTGAGCGTGCTGGAGCACGTGTATTGTGAGTGTTTATATCAAGAGAGCCCACTTTGCATTTTCCATGTTATCACGTAAACAAACTGTCTTCGAATAGGTTATTAGCGGTAGGCGACAATTTTCGGGCGCATTTTCTGAGGCAATAAAGGAAAGCCACGGGAGCGGAGCTTCTAAACATGCACTCATCTGTGAAATCGTCTGGTTAGGCTGGCGTTGCGAATGACGGCCGTGTTGGACAATGCCATTGAATAGAATTGGCTACGTCCGCTGACACAGCAATTTTGCGAGTGAAGCTCGTCACAAGCTCCTTCGGTGAGTCGTCCTAATAGCTCGAGGGTGATGACCACTGACCTAAAAGTAAATACTTTCGTTTTAGCTCTAAGAGGTACCTCAACGTACGACGTTTTCAGACGCCCAAAACGTGAAATACCCCTAATAAAGCAAACTGTATTATCATCTCATTGGTTTGTGCATCGTCTCTTTATAACATCATCCCGTAGAAATAAAGTAACGTTGTTTATATGTGATTTTCATTCCGAAAACACAGATGCATTTGTGACACTACGTTCCTCAGTGATGGAACAGGCCCACTTTTGTTCTGTGGTTTTCCCTTCATTGCCACGGAAGTTGTCTCCGAGTATACCCGTCATACGTTGTCGAAACTGCGCAGCAGACATGCGGTTACATCGGACATGTAAGCGTAGATGCAAGAGTGTTCTATTCTTTCGATGCAATGACAAATAATCTGACGGAGACATGTGTACATAATCCTAGAGACAATATTTCTCTTTTCTTTTCGCAGTGCTCATTCGGGGTCCTCTGGTTGATTGTGTTCAACCCGTGTTGTGGCAGCGCACACCTCTGGACTCTGAGGTATGCCTGTGTGGCTTTTTTGGGGCTGGTCGTTCAGCAGCTAAGGAAGAATAAGCGCTTCCATCATATGCATCGCACATTGTTCAGAAAGAACTGATGAAGATATCCTGCCTCCTCTCGGCGGTCAGCGATCACCTTTCGTTTTTTTTCCGGCAGTACTCCGGCGTTTCGCTGACTCGTAGAAAGAATTGTAGAACAACGTGCCGCCTCATTTGGACATTTAATGATGCTCACTGGAATATAGATACCAGCAGTC
>WOVY01015330.1:0-17050 GCA_013436015.1 Rhipicephalus annulatus
TACTACTTCCACTGCTGCCAGGATTGCACTAGACACCGAAGGCCATGCCAAAATTAACACAACCCTCGCCGAGTTGGTACAGAACTAATACTGCACAACCACCTCGAGAACAGACGCGCACAGACTGGACACGCAGCGTATCGCTAGTGTCTTTTCATGTATGGCTTTCCGTCGTCTGCTGTTTTCATTCCCAGTACAAAGAGGACGCTGGCAATTGCCGTCTGTTGAATGGCGTCTCTCGCAGACGCGCTGCGGTCGTGGATTCGAGCCTTGTGGTTCGTAAGGTCCCGTGGTTCGCACGTTTCCTTGACATCTGGCGGGAGGCGAACTCGGGCGGTGTTTGACGTAACTTCCTTCCACCGTCACGGTGACACTGCACTTCAGCCGATGATGCAATCGTTAATTCAAACGGGACATTTTTTTTTATTTTTTTCAAAACACCCTTAGAGATTGCGTGCGGGCCAGCGTTCGGGTGTTACGGACATCGCAACACATCAGCGGGGAAACGCATACCTCTCTCTCTCACTCTCTTTCTCAATTTGAGTCGTGTATACGTAGTCACCGCCGCTCTGTCTATACTAACGCCGAGCTGAACTACTGGTTCACTATACTGCATTAATCCGCGTCGACCTTCATGCGCGATCCGGTAATCCCGCCGTTCATGGCCTCCTGCTTTCTCTCTCTCTCTTTTTTTTTTAGCGTGTCAAACACGAAATGTTTTCTGGAAGGTTACCAAGTCTTTATTACAGAGGGCAGTGCGTATACCAAACGGCCACAGTGCACCGCTATTGCAGATCGGAGGCGACAGGAGTCTCCTACGACCAGCGTCTTTATTTTAAAGTTTTTCTTTTTTTAAAAGTAATCTCTTCAGAGGGTCCCGTCTCAAGCGCGCTAGCCGTGACTGCCAACTGGCAGCGTTCGTTGGCCACGGCAAGGCCGACGAAAAAACACCTCCAACGAGTGTGGCCAAATCGAGTGCCACCTCCCCCCTCTTTCACTCACTTCCGCTCATGCCCGGCACGCTGTTCGTCGTTCATTGCAGTGTTTTTTCGTTCGCACTACTTCACGACGTGCCTTTATCGTGTGGTACAAGCAAGGTCTCAGGACGAGGAGCGGACGAATAAACGAGAAGAGAGTAGACGACTAATGACATTGAAGATAATAGAACAGGACTGAGCACAGCTGGCTACATTGTAACTGAGATGGGAGGCGAGGGTTACTATTGAAAGAAGCTATATATATAAGCGACTACGAAAATAGTAAACAAAAGGTCCACAGACTGAAAGGAAACAAAGAATGGAAGGGCACGACGTCTGCTCTCTCTCTTCTCTCTCCACACACACACACACACACACACACACACACATATATATATATATATATATATATATATATATATATATATGTGTATATATAATGCGTATATATATATATACGAACGCCTCCCAGGGGACCCGACAGAGAAATACACGCGTATTGTAGCAACAGAACTGAAGAAAACTGTTGGACGAGGGAAGAATAACACGCAGTGAGCACAAATTAATGCGGCCAGTACACCCTCGTCCAGGGCGCTTCTACATACTCCCAAAAATTCATAAACCCGGTAATCCAGGCCGACCAATCATTTCAGGTATAGGCACAGTAACCGAGCCCATATCAGGGTACGTAGACAAATTAATAGGCACATTCCTTGCACTCTCGGGTCGTACGTAAAAGACACCTCACATTTTCTTCGAGATATTGCAGACCTGCGCATTCCGAAACACTCATACTTAGTTACTCTTGATGTGTCTTCACTTTATACAAATATTCCCCACGATGATGGCATAGCGGCATTAAAAAACACATACACAAACCATAGACAACCTGACACCCCAGATTTCTCTGCCATCGCAAGCCTCACAAGACTGTATTAGAACTGAACTCATTCGAGTTCAACCAAGAGTACTTTCGACAAATCAGCGGCACCGCCATGGGTACCAAACTCGCACCAAACTATGCTAACATTTTCATGGGAAAACTAGAAACCGAATTTTTGTCCCAAACTCCCTTGAAACCACTCCTATACAGGCGGTACATTGACGATATTTTTCTTATTTGGACTCACAGCGAGGATGAACTGCTAAACTTTATCGATACTTACAATACTGTGCATCCAAACATACACTTCACACACACCTACTCACAAGTAACCGTAAATTTCCTTGACGTTACCATAATAATAGAAGATGATAAACTTTCCACAACCCTCTACCGCAAACAACAGATCGACAACACTACCTCCATTACCAAAGTGATCATCCACGCCATTGTAAAAACAGCATTCCATACGGCCAGGCCCACCGTTTTAAGCGAATTTGCTCAAAAGACACTGACTTCCACGCGAGCTCACAAAAGCTTAAACTCGTGCTCGAAAAACAGAAATATCCTCCACATGTGATTGATGACGCTATTCAAAAGCTAGAAAACTTCAGCGTGATGACCTTCTGATGAAGCGGCCACCACAACACAACCTGCAACAGACACACCTATGTTTAACATACAGCACGAATTTCCCCAACGTTAACAAAATCCTTAAACGACATTACAACATACTGGAACAAAGTGAACGTCTAAAACGTGCATTCCCATCGGCTCCTGGCGTCGTTTACCGACGAACACGCAACCTCAAAGACACACTTGTAAACTCCCAAATCAATACTTCAACTTCCGACAGTTCATGCCGACCTTGTCTGAAGCCTCGATGTTTTGTATGCAAAGCGATGCGAGATACAGGCAAGGCAAACAGCACACAATCCAACTTTTCAATTAACATACGAGGAAATCTAACATGCGATTCCTCTAATGTGGTATACCTACTTGAATGCAACGTGTGCGGCATGCAATACATCGGACAAACGGAAACACCCTTTAGGATTCGTTTCAATAATCACAGAGCCCACGCGAAATCAGCGCCGAATCTACCTCTATCAAAACACCTTAACCTTCCCGGCCACTCCTTCGACAAATTGTCAGTCACACTTTTAGAAACAGGATTTAAATCAAACCGGGAACGTGAACAACGTGAATCATACCTCATACACCGATTTAACACCCTCGAAAAAGGCATAAAATGAAGTCCGGGTACACTTGCAGCAATCAAAGCACTATAATATATACATATACATTTATATGTGTATATGTTACTTATGTATATGCGCATATGTATGTGGGTGTATGTGTGTATATATAAGTTTATAATTGTAATCATAACAATTCAAGATTTCGCGGCACTGTGGCGGCGACGAGGACTGGACAACTACAAATATCTTTGCGTGTTTCAGTGAACCACTGTCGTCTATTTCTATTTCTCTGAATAACCGAACAATAGTTGTAAGCCCGACTTGTCGAAGGGTCACCGCATGCACAACTAAAAGCCCCGAACGTGGATTCCCAGAACAAAATGCAATCACTTCAACGTCCTTTCTCGCCTTTTGGCAACCTCTCCCCGATTTTGGCAACAAAGCCCGACATCCACATACACAACTAACGCCCCGAACGCGGTTTCCCAGTACAAAATAGCACTCACTTCAAACGTCCTTTCTTCGCAGTTTGGAAACCCTTCCCGCATTTCGACAACAAGCCGACATATAGAAGGGCCACCCCATACACAATTAAAACCCCCAAACGCGGATTCGCAGAGCAAAATAGCATTCAAAACGACAGACAGCGCCTTAAGAAACATTTTTCTCCCGCGCCGACTTCCTGGAGCCTCGGAACGCTGTCTCCGACGCCGAATTAGTGACGGTCTTTAAAAAATAAAAAATAATAATAAAAAAAGCATTTTTCGCGACACGCAAAGCCCTTACCTTAGCCAGGCCCCGTTTACAATAAAGGGACCGCCACCAAACTGCACTGAACGCAATACTAAGAAAATACACACTGACGACGCCACTCGCGAAGCACAGTGGAACCTGGAACTTTCTGGATATCCTTTCCTCTCTCGTTTTTCAAACTCTTTCTTTCTTTCTGTTTTTTCGTTCTTTCCCTCTCATTTTTTACCCAAAATACTATAAATGTGAGCGCAAACAGAATGTACCATGACTCCTGATGAAGGCCAGACTCTGGCCGAAACTGTCGAATTAAACACTTCCGTGTTACCGTTCTCTTGGAGGATCTACTTGACTTATATATATATATATATATATATATATATATATATTGTAACGGATATAACAACCTCACAACCAGGACGTCCTATTTACAAGGTTTAATAAGGGCGAACTTGTGCCCAAGCCAAAAGAACTACACAGTAGCTGGGAGAAAGCAGCGAACGCTCGTCGTCCTCTTCTTCTCTTCTTTTTCCTTGGCCGCTGCTCGGTAGCAGCTCGTGCACAGGCTGGGCCGGCTCGTGCCTTCCGGCGGGCTTCATGAGTCGTAGCGATGCCGTCAGCGTTCCTCTTTTAACAACGTCTGCGTTGTACTGCGCCTTAACAATTCCTCGTGGCATTATCCCCCCTCTCAAGCGGCATCGCCCCGATGCTTGCGATGAGGCTGTTCAGTACTTTTTTTTTTTCTTTGTGTGTACAAGTTTGTAAAAATGAGGTTGCAGTACGTCAAGGGATTGGGGTGGCTAGGTTTGGAATCGGTCGTAGTACGGTTTCATCCGTACAATGTGTACACGCTCCGTGGGATTGCGTCGCCTCGAATGCAGGTGGCCTGCAGGCTTGACTTCGTAGGACGAGGTCATTGTGTCGCTGTACTATCTCGTAGGGGCCAAAATACCGGGAAATGAGTTTTTCGGAGAGGCCTCGTCGTCGTACTGGAGTCCATATCCACACTTTGTCGCCAACGTCATATCGCGTGTCAAGTCTTCCTCGGTTGTAGCGGTCGGCATCGATGCGGTGTTGGTGGCGTATTCGGTATCTTGCTAACTGGCGGGCTTCTTCCGCTCTTTGTAGAAAGTCGTCAAGATCGGGGGGGTAGTCATCTTGGTCTATTGGTAACATAGCATCCAGTGTTGTGGTAACAGCACGACCGTAAACTAGTTCAAATGGGGTGATTTTGGTGGTCTCTTGCACAGCCGTATTGTAGGCGAAAGTGACGTATGGTAAAATTTCGTCCCACTTTTTGTGCTCGACATCCACATACATGGATATCATGTCCGCTAGAGTTCTGTTAAGGCGTTCGGTCAGGCCATTGCATTGAGGATGATATGCAGTGGTTTTCCTATGAACAGTGTGAGTCATGTTGAGCAGGCACTTCAAAAGTTGCGCCGTGAAAGCCGTTCCGCGATCTGTGATTACAACCGTTGGAGCGCCATGTCGCAGGACTATTTTGTGTACGAAGAATTGGGCCACTTCTGCTGCCGTTTCCTCGTTCCAAAGAGTCTGTTTCGGCGTATCTAGTTAACTAATCAGTGGCCACAACGATCCATTTCTTGCCGAGTAAAGATGTCGGGAAGGGTCCAAGGAGGTCCATTCCAACTTGGCGGAAAGGCGCTTTCGGTGGATCTATAGGTTGTAGAAGGCCCGCTGGTTTAGAACTTGGTGTTTTTCGTCTTTGGCACTCGCGGCATGTTTTGACGTAGTGTTGCACTGAAGCTAGTAGCTTGGGCCAATAATAATGGAGACTGATCCTTGCAAGCGTTCGCGTCACACCCAAATGTCCAGATGTGGGCTCATCGTGACACGCTCGAAGTATTTCTTGTCGCATAGTTGCTGGAACGACAAGCAGGAACTTTTCGCGGTTGGGCTTGAAGTTTCTCTTGTAGAGAACGTTTCCTCGGAGGCAGAACGATGCGAGGCTTCGAGAAAATATACGGGGTACTTGTACGTCAATTCCTTGCAGGTGTTCGATAAGCGGGAGTAATTCTTTGTCTGTACGTTGGAATTCGGCTATTTGAGTGGTCTCGACAATTCCTACGAACGGAAAGTCGTCTTCTTCTGAGAGTGGTGTGTCTGTAGGAGCCCGTGACAAACAGTCGGCATCGGTATGTTTTTTGCCAGATCGGTATACCACGCTTATATCGTATTCTTTGCAGTCTGAGGCTCCACCTTGCTAGTCGTCCGGATGGTTCCTTGATGTTCGCCAGCCAGCAAAGCGCATGGTGATCGCTGACTGCCTTGAATGGTCTACCATATAGGTACGGCCGAAATTTACTGATGGCCCAGATGACGGCAAGGCATTCTTTTTCCGTGGCCGAATAGTTTGTCTCTGCTTTTGTTAGAGTCCGACTGGCATAAGCTATCACTTTTTTCTTCACCTTTCTGCCACTGTATTAGAACGCATCCAAGGCCGATGTTACTGGCATCTGTGTGTATTTCCGTGTCGGCTGTCTCATCAAAGTGAGAAAGAATCGGGGGGTTTTCTAACCTCTTTCTCAATTCGTTGAAGGCGCTTTGTTGCTCGTTTTGCCACTGGAAAGGCACATCTTCTCTCGTAAGTCTCGTTAAGGGTTCTGCGATCTTTGAAAATTTCTCACAAATCGTCTATAGTACGCACATAGACCTAGAAATCTCCGTACTGACTTTTTGTCTGTTGGCACCGGAAACCTTGCGACGGCGGCCGTCTTATCAGGATCAGGGCGAACACCTTGGGCGCTGACGACATGCCCAAGAAAACGAAGCTCTTCGAAACCTAATCGGCACTTCTCTGGCTTGATTGTCAAATCTGCCGAACGGATTGCCTCTAACACTGACCGAAGGCGCTTGATGTGCTCCTCAAATGTAGCCGCGAAGATGACCACGTCGTCTAGGTACACTAGGCAACACTGCCACTTCAATCCGGAAAGCACAGTGTCCATCATGCGTTGGAACGTTGCCGGCGCACAACAGAGACCAAACGGGAGAGCCTTAAATTCATAAAGTCCGTCCGGGGTAACAAAAGCAGTCTTTTCGCGATCACGTTCATCAACCTCGATTTGCCAGTATCCACTTTCAGATCTAGTGATGAGAAGAACTTGGCACACCGAAGTCGATCTAACGTGTCGTCGATGCGTGGAAGGGGATATACATCCCGTTTAGTCACAGCATTCAGTTTCCTGTAGTCGACACAAAACCGTAGCGTGTTATCCTTCTTCTTGACAAGCACCACGGGAGATGACCACGGGCTGTTAGAAGGCTGGATAACATCATCTTCAAGCATTTCTCGTACCTGCTTCTTGATGACTTCCCTTTCCTTAGGGGAAACACGATACGGGTGCCGGCATACCGGCCTGGTTGTCTCGTCCGTTATGATCCTGTGTTTTGTAATGCTCGTGCGCCGTACCTTTGAACTGTTGGAGAAACAGCTGCCAAATTCCCGCACGAGGTCGTATAGCTGTTGACGTTGAATCTCTGAAAGATTAGGATTTACGTATATTGTGTCGCAGGCATCAGATGGAAGTTTCACATTCGGTGACGTCGTTTCAAGACTGCATATTTCTGTCACTTCACAGAACTCATGAAGAAACGCTATTGCCGTCCCTTTTGCGATGTGCTGGAATTCGTTACCGAAATTCGTCAAGAGGATGTCTGTGCACCCGTTTCGCAGCTGGATAATCCCTCGTGCCACACAAACGCCACTTTTCAAGAAAACATCCACGTTGCTCTCCGCCACACCCTCGTAGTCGCTGAATGTATCATTATTCACGAGGACCATTATACTGCTCCGTGGCGGTACAGTCACATCATCGTCGACGACGCGCAGTGGAGTGGTACATCGTTCATCTGATCGTGCTACCTTTAAAGCTTGCTCCGTCGAAAAGGACACGCTCGACCTCTGTAAATTGATAATCGCACCATTAGCTTGTAGGAAATCCATTCCCAGTATCACTTCCCTCGAGCACACAGGCAGGACGACAAAGTCACCGACGTAAGTGAAGCCCCGTATCATGACCCTTGCGGTACATCGGCCGGAAGGGGTTATGAGGTGACCACCTGCAGTACGTACTTGAGGTCCACCCCATTCGGTCAGAACTTTCCTGAGTCGCTTCGCTAATTCGTAACTTATCACAGAATAATCCGCACCAGTATCGATCAAAGCATTGAGCTCTAGTCCGTCAATCACCAACGGCAAGTCTGAAGTAATTTTCTCTGTACTGCACTCCTTTACCTGGAAACAGTCGTCGTTATCAGGCTCGTACCGCAGTGGAGGATCTTCATATCCCAAGTCGCCAGCGGCCTCGCCTCCACAGGTCGCCCTCTTCAGTTTCCCGGATTTGGGCTAGGCGAACGCTGCCTAGACGTGCTTGGGAAGGGACGTGGGCTAGACGAGCGGTAGCGCATAGGGGATGGTGAGCGTGGTTGATGACGACGAGGCGGGTCAAATTCCCGACGTGAGCATAGGTATTCTTCAATCTCGGAAGGTCTTTCGCCGTTTCGCGGACACGGTGCATTGATGGCGAATCCCCTAAGACCAGCTTGACGATATCGGCAGAATCGGTACAGGTGGCCAGCCTCTCCACAGTGGAAACACAAGGGCCTACGTGTGGCATCTCGCCACACATCGCTCTTCCGTGGCATCATCTCTCTCGCACGAGGTGGAGTGCGTGTTGCCTCTACGATTTCAGGCGGGCTGCGCATTGTCTGCACATAAGTACTTGGTGTCTCGATCGGCGAACAGTGCAGAGTAGGTCGCCTGAGCACCTCGGAGTACGTTACCGCCCGTCGTGTCGCTGGCACATCACTCCGCGGCTCCCGCATGGCCTGTCGAATTTCTTCTCGGACAACTTCAGCAAGAGACAGCTCGGGGGTGACATCAGGTGACTGCAGTTTCCTTAATTCCTCCCTGACAACAGACCGGACGAGCTCCCGCAATGTGTCAAGATTATCCACGACGCCTGCTGAGTAGACTCCTGCGGATGCACCGGCTACGTCGCGGTTGTACTGTCGGGCTCTCTGCTGAAGCGTCGTTTCGATGGTTGTTGCTTCCGACCGAAACTCAGCAACAGTACGGGGCGGATTGCGGATGAGTCCCGCGAACAATTCTTGCTTTACCCCGTGCATGAGGTGGCGCACCTTCTTGTCTTCCGTCATGCCAGGATCAGCTCGCTTGATGACATGTCGCCTTAGAAGACGACATTAACGAAGTGCGCGCGGCGGCACTGGCGCGGTGGCACGAGCGCGGGCCTGGCGTCGAACGCTGGCCAGGAGTGACTCCAACGCCTGGGCTACGCTTTTGAACTTGTTCACGTTTCCTGTCCTTTAATAAATCGTCTACAGTCACAAGCGGCTGTACAGACGTAACAGTTGGCGACGAGGAAGACTGGATCGACTCATCGGCACTCCACCGACGTCAAGGAAATAACATGGCGACGCCCGACTTCGGTCGGCTACCCGAATTCAGCGGCAGCCCCAGCTCCTGGAGATCCTGGTATGGGAGGCTACAGTTCTTCTTCGAGGCTAACGAGATTACAGACGCATCGAAGAAACGTGCTCATCTGCTAACGCTGTGCGGGGAACAGACTTATGACATCGTCTGCGCCCTCGTTCAACCCAAGCAGCCCAACCAAGTGAGCTACGAGGACATAGTCAAGATGCTCAAGGCTCACTTCGATCCACAACCGTCTGAAGTCTTCTGCAGGGCACGATTCCAGCGACGTGACCAAAAGCACGACGAAACGGTCAGTGATTACGTCACGGCGCTCAAGAAGCTAGCAGCAGATTGCAATTTCGGGACAAGCGCAGACACGGCAGCGAATCCGACAATGCTGCCTATGGACGTCATGCTGCGTGATCGTTTCGTTTGCGGTCTTCGGAACGAGCAGGTCCAGCAACGGCTCTTCGCAGAAAAGGACTTGACGTTCAAGAAAGCTTTCGACCTTGCACTGCGAGCTGAAAACGCCATCGAAGACCAGAAACGCGTGAAAACCGAATTTAAAGAGTTTCACGAATCCTGCATAAGCACATGCAAGATAGACAACCAAGGTCACTCTAGTGCCTCTGCCCAAAAGAAGAAACAACGCTGTTGGCGTTGTAACGCGCTACATAATCCGGACACTTGCAAGTTCCAGACAGTCTCCTGCAACTACTGCAAGAAACGAGGACACATTGAAAAAGCCTGTCTGAAAAAGCGGAAAGAAGCAAAAACGAGCAACAGCATCGAATATCCCCAACAAGGAACTTCGACAGCTGCCTCAGCACCAGTGACGACTCAGCAGGACTCATCAGACGTGGCCCTTTACGAGCTCAACACCGTAACCAACGCGTCCAGCACACAGAAGGTCATGACTCGGCTACGCGTACATGGCAAGTTCTTGGATTTTGAAGTCGACTCGGGTGCAGCCTGCACACTCATCAGTGAGGTCACGTTCAAAGCTACGTGGACAGATGATCGACCACGGCTTCAGACCGACAACATTCTCCTACGCACATGGTCAGGACAGTCTCTTCGAGTTCTCGGATGTGCAACGGTGATTGTTACGCGCGGAAACAAGACCATGACACTACCACTTGTTGTCATCAAGGGAGCAGGTTGTAACCTCCTTGGACGAAACTGGTTTCCTCACCTGGGTATACAGATCACGGGCATCAATGATGTATCCGGCGATGAACTTGTTTCGAAGCTTCTCGACAAGTACCAATCTGTATTCGACGAGGACATATCAGGACACATCGGTCCAGCGGTACAACTAGACCTCGTGGAAGGAGCGAAACCAAAGTTCCTAAAAGCACGGCCGGTTCCTTTCGCGCTCCGGTCAGCTGTAGAAGCAGAATTGGATCGACTGCAAAGTCAAGGCATAATCGAGCCAGCACAGCATTCGGATTGGGCAACGCCTCTCGTACTGGTTCGAAAGAAAAATGGCTCGTTGCGAATATGCGGCGACTACCGTTGCACAGTGAACCAGGTATCAAAGAAGGCAGACTACCCACTTCCCTCAACTGATGAAGTGCTCAGCCACTTGAGGGGAGGCAAGGTCTTCAGCACCCTGGATTTAGCACAAGCGTACCAGCAACTTCACGTGACGCCAGAGACAGCAGAGATATTGACCCTGAACACGCTGAAGGGACTATACAGGGTCAAGAGATTGCCTTTCGGAATTTCTGCAGCCCCAGCCATTTTTCAACGTTTTATGGAGACAATGCTGTCAGGCATCACAGGCGTGTGCGCATACCTAGATGACGTGATCATCAGTGGGAAAGACGCCACGGAACACGCCGAGAGACTGGAAGAAGTGCTGAAGAGGCTACGAAACTACAATCTGCGCCTCGGAAAAAACAAGTGCTGCTTTGCGGTGCGACAAGTTTTCTTTCTGGGACACCGAATCGACGAGACAGGCGTCCACACAAACGAAGAGAAAGTTCGAGCCATAACGGACGCTCCAGCACCAAACTGCAAACAAGCGCTTCAATCATTTCTCGGAATGCTGGCTTTCTACGACAGATTCTTGAAGAACAGGGCAACAGTTGCCAGCTGCCTATACCAGCTTCTTCAGAAGGACGCCACGTGGAGATGGGAGACAAAGCATCAAGAAGCCTTTGACAAGCTTAAGGCATTGCTGCTCAGTCAGACCGTACTGGCACACTACGACGAACAGAAGGAGCTTCTTGTCTCTTGTGATGCTTCACCATATGGCATAGGAGCTGTTCTGTCTCAACGTGATGACCAGAATAGAGAGGCGCCAATCGCTTTTGCATCTCGGACGCTAGGACCGGCAGAACGCAATTATGCTCAATTGGACAGAGAAGGCCTTGCTGTGGTGTTTGCAGCCCACAAGTTCCACAAGTATATTGCGGGAAGAAAGGTGACTTTCGTCACTGACCACCAACCACTGCTCGGCATACTGGGTCCACAAAAGCCAACGGCTCAAGTCCTTTCTCCACGGATGACCAGATGGTGCATCAAGTTATCGGCGTATGACTACAGCATAATCTACAGGCGTGGCAAGAACCATCAAAACGCGGATGCGTTGAGCCGTTTGCCATTACAAGAACGTCTCGATGAACCCTGGCCTCCAGGTGACGTACTATTGTTCGAAGCTTTATCGAGACCTCCGTTGACTGCTGCCGAGATAGCACGCCTGACACAACAAGACAGCATCATGCAGAGGTTGTACAAGGCAGTGCAGGATGGTACAGTGGAGAAACTCACTGGAGATGAGTTTGCTCCTTACCGACGACGAGCGACCGCACTAGCACTACATCGCGAGTGCATCACACTTGGATCCCGAGTGATCATACCGAGCTCAGCACGAGCCCGTGTTCTGGCACTTCTGCATGCTGGTCACAGAGGCATGGTAGCCATGAAGAAGTGCGCAAGGAGCTACGTATGGTGGCCCGGAATGGACAAGGTGATCGAGGAAACGGTGCGACAGTGCCGTGAATGCCAAGCAACGCAAAAGAGCCCACCCAAAGCTCCTATTCCTACGTGGGACCGTCCCCAGACAGCATGGAACACGGTGCACGTTGACTTCGCGGGGCCACTACTCGGACGCACCTACTTGGTTGTTGTGGACGCATACACAAAGTGGGTGGAAGTCCGGCACGTGACACAAGCAACATCCGCGGCTGTAATCGACGTGCTCCGAAGCCTCTTTGCAACGTTCGGCATTCCCGAAAGGTCATCTCCGACAACGGAAAAGCATTCATCTCCAACGAGATCAAGCAGTTCTATGCGTCGAACGGCATACAGGCTGCAACCTCACCAGCATATCATCCGGCAACAAACGGCCAGGCAGAACGCTATGTGGCGGAGCTGAAAAGAGCGCTGTTGAAAGATGCAGACAAGTCCATACAGTGCCGACTTGCAAGATTTCTGTATCGGCAGCACACGACAATACACACTACCACAGGTATGACACCGGCGAGAGCGATGTTCGGACGAGAATTGCTCTGCCCTCTCGATCTTCTTAAGCGGGAGACGAATAAGCGAAGTCCTGAGAGCCAGGAGGCATTGCAAAAATCACGCCGCTTCGCTATAGGGGATAGAGTGCTTATCCGGCAGTTTTTGAAAAAGCCAGATTGGATTGAAGGCGAAATACTGCGCCGCGTCGGACCACGATCCTGGCTTGTAAAAAGCGACCAAGGAAAGGTTCGGCGTCACCTAAATCACATGAGGAAAACGAGTCAGACCAGACAAACAACCCAATCGCGGACAGATTGGAGCGCAGCTGACGATCTCTTGGACGCAACGCCAGAAGAGACGCCATCGAGCTCAGCTGCTCAACCGCCTGACTCGCCCGAGATGCAAGATCACACTCCCTCGCAACCGTCGACGTCACAGGCAGTGGCCACTCGGCAACTGCGACCACCAGAGGTTAGGCGACCTCCAGACCGCTATGGAGACTTCGTCTAAGGGAGGAAGAGTGACATGTCGCCTTAGAAGACGACATTAACGAAGTGCGCGCGGCGGCACTGGCGCGGTGGCACGAGCGCGGGCCTGGCGTCGAACGCTGGCCAGGAGTGACTCCAACGCCTGGGCTACGCTTTTGAACTTGTTCACGTTTCCTGTCCTTTAATAAATCGTCTACAGTCACAAGCGGCTGTACAGACGTAACACTTGAAAAGGCGGGACATGTCTTCGATGTACATCGCGACAGTTTCGTTCGTTCGTTGAATCCGTGTGCGGAGAGCTGCTTCCGCCTTTTCCCGGCGATCACTGTTGGCGAACGTACTCAGTAGCTGCCGCCGAAACTCTTGCCACGACGTCAGAGATGCCTCGTGGTTTTCGTACCACACTCGTGCAGAGTCTTCCAACGCAATGTAGACGTTACGCAGCTTGCCTTCCTCGTTCCACTGATTTAGATTTCCCACTCTCTCGAAATGCTCTAACCAGTCTTCGGCGTCCTCGTATGGGTCACCATGAAACACCTTTGGAATGACCGGTTGGCTTACGATGAGTTGTGCCGGCGTAACTTGGCTCGTCATGGTGGTGGCGGCGCTTGTCTCCGTCACCGATGCCCTTGATACAGAAGGGAGTGGCCCAAATTCTGGCAACTCTCCTCGGATACGGCGGCTGACTCGTTGGTGCACCGGTGTAAGCTCCACTGGTTGCGGCTGGTCAGTGCTTGGACTTCGCTCTTGCGTGGGGCTCGGAATCATGTACCCAGCACCTCCACCAGAAAATGTAACGGATATAACAACCTCACAACCAGGACGTCCTATTTACAAGGTTTAATAAGGGCGAACTTGTGCCCAAGCCAAAAGAACTACACAGTAGCTGGGAGAAAGCTGTTGTTGTTGTTGTTGTTGCCCCTTCGCACTGGCACATACCCACTATGGGGGATTGGCCATGAAATCTAGAAGTAGCCTATATGAGATCTACTAAAAGGTTTATCCTAAATGAAAAACTAATGATATAATAGAAAGAATAATTAACTAGAAAAAGAATATTAAACTAAACAAATAATTGAAGATTGAATCAAGAAGAGTAAAGGTGAGGTAATACTACAGTGTAAGACAGAAATTTTGAGTAGACCAGACAATCGAGCTTATCTCACCCGGTCACAATCAAATGAATATGCAAATTTCATTCAAAATTAGACAAGTGTCGTCAGAAATATATTTAAGCAGGCATTATTATGACATGCGCTTTGATTCTCGAATGAAATTGCATACAGCATCGAATACGCTCCTGTGGCAATGTCCCAAGCTAAAGGCACCGAAACTTAGAACATTATCTGCAGTTAAATTTAATCCTACTGCGTGAAACGGAACAATTAAAAGTCTTTTCCTAATTAATGAATAGTTTTTACATGTTATAAAGTAATGCTCTATTGTTTCCGTTTCTTCACAAAATGGACACAGGGGGGATATCGCCAGACCAGCTCTGTGCAAGTAAAAGTTTTAATGGAGGGACACGACATCGAAATTTGGTTAAAATAACTTCTAACTTTTTAGATTGACTCCACTGAGGTTTCCAGGGATATGTAAGGTGCTGATAGTCCGTATATTTAGTAATATTTTCCATCATATCCGTATAAATAGCCAATTTTCTATATCTGATCGACACTATGTGTTCCGATTCTGGTAGTACCGAGATCACAGGGCCATCAAGTGTGGCTCGAGATAGTGAATCGGCCATTTCATTCAACCGTATGCCACAGTGTCCCGGGACCCAGACTAACTTCAGGAACTTCACATGAGGTGGAACTAATGTTTGTAATGTCGCTAGAGCTCTTGATTGTTCTGAAGCTGTGAGAGTAGTACACAGCGAAAGAGAATCAGTAATTATCATTGCACTCTCTTCGTTTGAAGGAAGTTTTCGTAGCGCTAAAATAATAGCCAAGAGCTCAGCTTCGAAAACCGGAGTGAAGTCTGGTAGTCTTACCGAGAATGACCAACCGAGGTAATCTGAGACGATTCCTACTGCTGCCTTTTCTTTATTCACAGAAGCGTCTGTGGCTATTATGTTCTTTATTTCCGCATGAGCTATGTAATCTTCTAACCTGTCATTTAAGTAACTCGAAGATTGAAACTTAGATAGTGGGGGAAAAATTTCATCACATTCTATCGTAATATTGTGATTTAATGCTTTGGTTCCAATTACCGATCTGATATCCACCTTTATGCTTTCCAGTTTCTTTTGTACAAAAATAATCTGGGGAGTACGAAGCGTGGCCAGTGAGCGAGGAAGAAGGCGTCGGGTTCACTAATAAGGCATATGCAGACCGTCTCGCTGATAAGCCGTAAAATTTCAAGTATGTTTGTACAGTTAGGATACGGAATCGGCAAAGAATAGTTGGTATGCGAGCTTCCTGATATAGTACATTAATAGCGACATACCTGGGGAGTCGCAAACACAAACGTAACGCTTCTCGCTCTAATAGAACTAACGGTTTAATTTTGTACGTAGGGCCACCCGAAAATAATATACACCCAAATTCTAGTATTGGGCGCATGTACATTTTATATATCATTAATAAGGTGTGTCTACGTAACCCATATTTTCTGTTGCTCAACCTTCGCAATAAGCCTGATGCTCGTTGTGCCTTTGCCACGATATAGTCTATGTGAGGGCTCCAGTTAAGTTTCTCGTTATAAATAATGCCCAAATATTTGATAGACTCTACTTGTGGAATCGGTTCCTGATTATAAAGTACTGAAATTTGAATAGAATCTGCTATAGGGAACACCAGGAGCGCACTTTTACTGATGTTTAGAGACAATGAAATTGAATGCAGCCAAATTTCAAGAGGAATACATGTACTTTTGCAATTTTTGATGCAAAGAATAAATGTCACTGTCTGCAACGAAAAATGCAATGTCGTCTGCATAAATGTAGACAGTGATATCTCGTTCAATGGGAATTGAGCTCATCAACACATTGAATAACAGCGGAGATAGGACCCGCCCCTTGAGGTACTCCACGTTGCTGTTTGAATTTAGATGAGTGACATCCATCCTTTGCACAATAAAATTCTCTCGATTTTAGAAACTCTGCTACCCAATCAACAATATATCGCGGAAAGTCACATTCGTGTAAACGAGTTCAATAAAATTGAGTGCTCAACGCTATCATAAGCTTTAGCTATGTCTAGTGTTACTAGTACCGCGTATTGTCGTCTTTTTCGGGCAAGCTGTATTCGGCTCTTCTAAGTCGGCATGAGCACACCCAAATTGAGTATCGCTACGAAAACCTATTTGAAATGGTTTCAATATTAGCTTGTTAGCCATCCAAACTTTTATTCTATTATTGAGAACTCTCTCTATAATTTTGATCAGGTGAGATGTTAGAGAGATTGGTCTGATGTTGTCAATGTTAAAACCTGACCCTTGTTTTTTTAATATGGGAATCACTCTAGCTATTTTCCAGTCATGTGGTATCCAGGCATTGCTTAAGGAATAGTTTATAAGGTTGAGGACGTCGCCGGGTGATATCTGGAATAAAATTTTAATCATAGGAACTGTTATACCGTCAGGACCAGGAGCCGAAGAGGGTAAGTTTCTAATTACGCTTGACATTTCGGACAATGTCCACTTTTCGTAGTCAGTCTTTTATAGAGGACTTTTGCCAGTTGATTGTCAAAGTCGACGAAAATCTGTTAGCTAGACCTCTTCCGATTGTCTCCAACGAATTAGTCATTTCTTCCGTCGATAACCTGTCATAATCAGAGTTAGCTAGAGACGGCAGAATTTTGCGCGATCCATAT
>WOVY01015331.1:0-15199 GCA_013436015.1 Rhipicephalus annulatus
GCGGCACGCGCGCACTTCCTTAGGCCTGCTGTTGAGACCGGGGTTTCCAGACACCGGAGGTCCGGGATGAAGTTGTCGAGGCAGGAGGAAGAGAGACTTGAAGAGGGTTTATTACAATATATACATTGCGAAACTCCCTACACGGTGAGCCCTCAAACGTGGCAGGCCTCTACATGACTCCTAACATAGCGCTCCATGGTGGCTTGGTTTCTACATGGTTCTGCTCGGTTCTGCTCTGTTTCTGCCTGGTTCTCTTCTCGAAAAAAAGCACACCGAATGAGCCGTGGGGGCTCATTATAAAGGGTCTGTCCTCCCCAGATCCCTAGATCGGGGACCGCGTACAGAGGGCACCGTCCAACCACGGATCACACATTACCCGCGAGGGTGACGAGCACGCACGGTCCACGTGAACGTTCAAAATTGAAGCGTGGTCACTGCACGGCCATGGGGCACGAACGTGGCTCCTCCTCGTCAAGGGGTGTCGCTGGGCGAGGGGTCTGAAGTTGATGACTGCATCCATCGAAAGGGCCGCCGTAAACAAGCTTCAAACGGTCGCCGAACGACTCGTTCAATTAGCGGGACGATTTCCGGCCGCCGCCGCCGCCGTCATCTTACCAAAGAAGCAGCTGCACTTTGTGGTCTCCCAGAACTGCTCACGGTGTCGTGGCGGCAAGACGCCGCACCCTCCGGCCAGGGGGAAACAATACATGGCGGACACAGGCCGCCAACCCGTTTGGCGACTAAAAAGGAACATCAAAAGGAACGCCGATCCATTGTCAGACCTGGCGCCGGTCCTAACAGTAGGCAGCCGGTCGTTCGGTTGGTTTGAGATTAAAGGAGCGCCGCTCCCTCTTCAGCTCCTGCGCCGGTCACAACAGCTCGTCCGCCGGCGGGAGAAGCGACCTGAGGGTGACCAGCTGCACAGGTTGCTCGAAGTGTCGCTGTGTAGTGCTTGTCTTCCAGGCCACTGCTGATGACGCTCAGCCAAGGACTCTTTCCCTCTCGTTCCTTGTTGGCTCCCCTCTGGGAAAGCATTCATACACACCACCACAGCACGGGAGAGCACCCTGCCCGCACTGAGACACGTCGAGTCCGACAAATTATCCAAAAGCAACCTTACTTAAGCAGTAATTACCAAACACAAAGCAGCAATCGGCGACGGTTTTCTCTGAGGTTTCACCAAAACTCCCTAATCCCGATCCGATAATAATCTTCCCATCAAACTGCTTTCAAGAAAACTAATTGTCAAGTGATGCGCTCACCGTGGCATACCCGAGTGCCTGCGTGAGTAATCCGCCGTAACCCACAGGTATCATACTCATAAAATTGAAGCATTTTACTTCACGCTATCTTTTAGTTCCCGAAATTTAGTGCCGCCAAAGCCAGTCGTCAATTCCTCTTGAGAAGACGAAAGCATAACTGCCGTGCTGCACCTGCATTAGGAACCTCTTTATTATACATCCGCAAACGCACATCACAGTGCGCCTGCCTGGAGGAGCATACCACCTAACCGTTCCCTTGCTGTTGCCACTTTCACAAAGCATACATATAAACTCACGAGCTAGCTTTTCTTACACACCGGACACATGCGAACAAAACATTAAATGAACAACAAAAAAAGTTTCGCATGAATCCTGAAAAATCTCGCAAGCAATAACTTGCGTCTCTACGCTCAGTCATAATTAGTTCATAACGTTGCTCCTGCTCATTTACACGTATCTACCATGACGCAGGCTCCTATGCGTGTCGTTTATGCAATCGCACAACGCTTACCTTAGCTAAACGTACAACGCCCAAGAAATGAACAAAACCAAAAAATGTGTTACCTAAACACTATTTGGTAGACGAGATTCTTAAAAAACACATTAAAATCCAAAACAACTTAAACAGTCAAAAGCAAATTTCAAAACAAAATAAATCCACTAATGACCATCGTCAAAAGCTCACGGATGTCTACTCCTTTTTGGACTAACGCGCGGTGTCGCGTCCTGTGGGTCTTTTTAGGCGAACGGGAAATGGAACAATGGCAAAACCCATTCGCTTCGCCTCCGACCCCCGCAAAGCTCTGCGCTGACAACCTGCGTTCTTACTCTCGCTGAGTACCTCGCACTCCCGCAGTCCATCAAACATGCCGTCGATAGAGCGACGAAAGGGTCTGCCTTTCTACCCAACGTGCCTTTTTTTTTTTTTTCGTTTTGTCCGGCGGCTCGGACGCATACAAACCAACTCCGGTGCCGATGACAAACGCCTAATTCTGTACGCTCTAATGCGTGTCACTATCCTTCCAATAGATCTATACAACGCATATAGGCTACCAAAATGATAGAGCGCTAACGAAAACAAAGTGCAAACGAGTTATTTACAAAATCACAAAAACAAACAAATGTTCCTTTCAACAGTCCCGAGTCGACGTTTTCCGAGAGGCTAACAGCTGTTCGCAACAACTCTGAGTCGAACTCGCGGTGGTCGCGCCCGGAACGATTTTCTCGAGAAGCGGGGTCTACAACACGCGTCAATCGCCCTGCTAACCGAACCCCGCGACGTTCCTCGAAGCCGACTTGCTGTCGCTTCCTGCCCCTCGAAAACCACCGACTCTTTTGCCCCGCACCCCGTCCAATGCACCGCGAGAACAACGGAAGGGTCTCTTGCCCCTCGACCACTTACGCACACAATGCGCTTCTCTTTTCTTTGTTCTCTGGCCGCTTGGACGCTTGCGATACGGCAACTTTCTTGAAATTTCGCTCCGCCATTTGAATACATTCCTCAAAACGCGTCGCGATTTTTGCCTGCCTGTTTTTACGGCGCTTTCTCCGTTTTGCACGTCTCTTGGTGCCGTCTACGGAGCCTTTCGCCCATCTCTGATGCTCACCAGCACCCACATGCTCATCTGATTTTTCGCGCGGACTGTCTGGATAATTGCCTAGCAATCTATCCTTCAAACACTGCCGCGTACGATGCGCTTTTCTTTTCCGGCGGTTCGGACGCATACGATACAGACCCGTCAGAGATGACAACGGCACTTTTCTCGCGATTTTACCACGCCGTTTGAAACCCTTACTCAAACGCGTTGTGCTCATCTCGAGCTTTGCCTTTTTGTTGCCCTTCGGACGCTTTCTCCCCTGTGCACGCTTCTTTGTGCGGACCTGGGAGCCTTTCGTCCTACTCTGACGTTCTTCATCACCGATATGCTCCTCCGCCATCTCGCGCGCCCAGTCCCTGATGATTGCCTATCAGTTCATCGTTAGACCGCGGCCGCGTAGATTGCGCACTTCTGTTCCTTACTCTCCGGCCGCTCAGACGCATGCGATTTAAGCCAGTCAGAGAAGACAACGGGCCTTTTCTCGCAAATCCGCCACGCCGTTTGAAGGTCCTCGTCAAACGCGCCGCGCTGATCGCGAGCCTTGCCGCGCTTCTGTTTTTCGGACGCTTTCTCCGTTTGGCACATTCCTTGGTGCCAAACCTGGAGCCTTTCGTCCGCCTCTGACGCTCATCAACATGGTCTACAGGGCTGCAAGGTTCGATGGAACACTCTGTTAATCTTAACTTCGTTTCCACCACCACGGAACCCTCACACCCTGCTGTGACCGCGAGCTCTTTTCCCTCAGAATGGGTTAAAACCTGTTCCATTCCCTTACAGGCACTAGCCTTCTCTTTGGCCTCAAACGGCACCGCCGCTATATCTACAGATATCAGACCCGCAGCACTCTCTTCGGCCCTAAACGGCACCGCTGCTGAAACGCACCGTTCGTGCGGTACATCTGCAAATTTCTGACCTGTAGCCCTCTCTTCGGCCTTAATCGGCACCGCCGCTACGTCGCACCGTTCGTGCACTTCATCTACAGATGTCTGACCTGTAGCCTTCGCTTCGGTCTCAAATGGCACCGCCGCTACATCGCACCGTTCGTGCGCTACATCTATGGATTGACCACTCTGCTGCAATGCCACCAATTCACAATTAAGCCTTTCTATCTCTTCATCTAATTCCTGCATCCTTTTTATATGTTCTTCATGCCTGCGCTCAGCTTCCAATTCCTCTTGGCGCCATCTTTCCTTTCTTTGCGCCCTTTGTACTTCCTCCTCCTGGTCCAATAAGTACATATTCCCGAAGTGCTCGATTTCCTCATTGTCACTATTGCTTTCGAGAATCACTTCGCGGAGTTTAGAAGCAGGCATATCATCATTAAAATCTAGCTCCAGATCCCAACACAGGTTCAGCAGGTCCTCTCTTGTCAATCTCGTAAGATCCATGGCGACTACTTTGCTTTGGCTCAGCTGTGACAAAACACAAACCCACCAGCGTTTCAATTCTGGGTCTAGAGAAATTGAAGCCTGGCAAATCTCACAGCGGAGACCACAAGCTTAAGCACCCAAGTAGCACTACGTGGCCAACATCCCTCTCTACTTTTTCTTGTTAATTTTTCACTCCTGCTTTTTACAACATCCTAAAATTTAACCCGCAACGTACCCTTAGAAATTTTGAAAACATTACCACTTGTTCCTATTGAATCATCTAAGCTTTCCTGCTTTAGCGTACTTGCTCAGATAATCATCCAGTGCTGCCCTGTGCTGAGATAACAACCACAGTGGCCAGGCAGTTGTTGGTTATATCTATCTTTTAACGAATCTAGGCCAAAAGACTCGATATATCTCAAGCACAAAGCCAGGCACTCACCCCATTACGTGCGGTGGTGGTACGCTGCTTCGATCCCGCCGAGTTCCAGGGCTTTCGGCTGGCCTCCGGTACATGTCGCTCTCCGTCGCAGACTCGTATCCCACCGCTGCCAACCAGTTGTTGCGACCGGGGTTTCCAGACACCGGAGGTCCGGGATGAAGTTGTCGAGGCAGGAGGAAGAGAGACTTGAAGAGGGTTTATTTACAATATATACATTGCGAACTCCCTACACGGTGAGCCCTCAAACGTGGCAGGCCTCTACATGACTCCTAACATAGCGCTCCATGGTGCTTGGTTCTACATGGTTCTGCTCGGTTTCTGCTCTGTTCTGCCTGGTTCTCTTCTCGAAAAAAAGCACACCGAATGAGCCGTGGGGGCTCATTATAAAGGGTCTGTCCTCCCCAGATCCCTAGATCGGGGACCGCGTACAGAGGGCACCGTCCAACCACGGATCACACATTACCCGCGAGGGTGACGAGCACGCACGGTCCACGTGAACGTTCAAAATTGAAGCGTGGTCACTGCACGGCCATGGGGCACGAACGTGGCTCCTCCTCGTCAAGGGGTGTCGCTGGGCGAGGGGTCTGAAGTTGATGACTGCATCCATCGAAAGGGCCGCCGTAAACAAGCTTCAAACGGTCGCCGAACGACTCGTTCAATTAGCGGGACGATTTCCGGCCGCCGCCGCCGCCGTCATCTTCCAAAGAAGAAGCTGCACTTGTGGTCTCCCGAACTGCTCACGGTGTCGTGGCGGCAAGACGCCGCACCCTCCGGCCAGGGGGGAACAATACATGGCGGACACAGGCCGCCAACCCGTTTGGCGACTAAAAAGGAACATCAAAAGGAACGCCGATCCATTGTCAGACCTGGCGCCGGTCCTAACAGTAGGCAGCCGGTCGTTCGGTTTGGTTTGAAGATTAAAGGAGCGCCGCTCCCTCTTCAGCTCCGGCGCCGGTCACAACACTGCGCACCCAAGGAGGGAACAATATAGGGCAAATTCTTCATAGCTCGTTTGAGCGGTCGCCGAGTGGGGGCGCTTCGAACCAACCCCCTACTCTCCCAACCCCTTCTCTTTCTCACTCGACGCCTCGCCTCTGGCCAAGTGAACCTACCACGCTTGCCGCACGTGTTTTGGATCTGCCGTGTAATATCACCGATACCAATGAATATATTCGCCTCTATATTTCATCAAGTAAGTATACTTGTTGTGCACTTCAGTTGCATAATTTTCTCAATCGGTTTTCTGACTGTGTCGTTATAATATTTTCAGAGTGCATCGGGTTAAACTGGTACACGTGAACTGGCCGGCATCGAAATGGTGTACTGCTGCGTGCCCTTTTGCCGCTCGCACCCTGCAAAAAGCCCAGGTGTTTCATTTCACCGATTTTCGAGTGACGGAGATTTGTGCGCCAAATGGCAAAGGAACATTGCTAGGAAGCATCTAACTATCAACAATAAGTCGCTGTCAACGGTCGTGTGTAGCCAGCACTTCCTTCCGACTGACTACGCTTCTAGGTGCCGCATGAAGAAACTTTTGCCAGGCGCTGTGCCCACAGTGCTCCAAAGTTATCCGGCGTACATGATGCCTCCTACATAAGGTAAAGGCCTCACAAGGAACCTGCTCCTCGGGCTGTTGTACCTCCTCCAAAGCAAATCAAGTGGAAAGCCCAGCTGCTTAAATCGCTGCATGTGGAAGACAATGTGTCTGTCGAATGCCACGAAGACATCAAAAGCATGAGCTCGAAAACCATGAACAACGATCACCAACGTGCAAGCCGGTACCCTCTCCACTATCTCGAGGCTTCGCTCTCAAGTGTCATGCCACCGTTTCAAGGGTCAGAATCTACTTGAAAAACTCGTCAAAAAAGAGCAGCGCAGTGCATTCTATCGCGAAAGCAAACATCTTGCTTCGGTGAGAAAGATCGAAGCGGACTCGCAGAATGAACACAAAAAGGAAATGTTCCTGATTCACCAAATATAACGATACGGGAAGCAGCATCTGACATACCCTGAAGCAGTAATTCGAGAATGTGTTATATGGAGATTTCTCTCGCCGAGAGGATACGACCATGCTCGAACGTCAGGGCTTCTAAACTTACCAACAAAATGCATCCTCCAGAAATACATGGGTCCTAGCCCAACCTCATCCGGAATGAGTCTGCAATGTGAACAAGACTGGTTCACGAAGCGTCACTTCTGAGCAGCAGGCAGCATATGGAATCATTAATTGTTGATGAAGCAAGCATTAAGCCAAAATGCATCTATGACAGAAAAGGAGATGCCGTATTTGGTTTTAAGGACAGACCCGACAGCAGCGCGTCGAACACGCAGGGTATTTTGGCAAACAGGGTTTTGTGCTTTGTTCTGTGTGGCACAAACAGTCAATATAAAATACCTTGCTCATTATATTTCCCCAAGCAGCTGAGTAAAAGACCTTTTAGAATGGACAAAAGAAGCGATCGCTGCAGTCGAGTCGTGTGGTTTCAACATCGTTCGTATTGTAACCGGCAAACATCACGATGTTCAAACACATGGGTAATGGCTCCTTGCGCACGGTTATCACGCACCCCGCATGTCCCTGACCGGGTAATCTTCCTTAGCTTTGAGCCGTGCCATGTGATCAAAAATATCCGAAGCCAGTTCCTCAAAAGGCAGCTCATGGATGGCTGCGACGTTATAAGCGGTACATACGTTCAGAAATCGTACGAGTATCAGAAGTCGATGACTGTGAAACTTGCTCACAACTTAACATAGAAACATGTGTATCCGACGAATCTTGAAAAGCAAAACGTGCTGCGTGCTGTCCAAGTGTTTTCGCCACAGGTGTGTGGCGGCGACACAACATCTGCCGGAGAATTACCGTAGAGACAGGGACCCTACATGATTTCAAAGACGCGGATGCTACCATTCGGTTCATGAAAACCATAAAGGAATGGTTTGATATTCATGATACTTCCTATGCTGGAATTAGTTACAAGGCGCCGATTTGCAGTCCACACGATCATCGTTTGCTGTAGCTTGAAAACAAGTTCACTGTGTACATAAAGAAAGTACAGTCGTGTTCACTCGCCTCAGGCAACAGCGCTCACACAGAAGAGACCTTTCAAGCGTTGCTATTCACCACGCAATCCACTGTGGAAAGTACACGCTTCTTGCTTCAGAAAGCGTCAGTCCACGTGCCGACTCAGAAACTAAATAGCGATCCGATTGAGGCACTGTTTGGGCGAATTCGACAAATGTCTGGCGGCAATGACTAATTAGACGCCAGAGCCGTTACGGCTACCCTTGATCGGATTGTGAAGGCTAAGTCATTATGCTTAAAAGAAGCCGAAACGTCTGATGTTGATGCTGAGCAAGTGGCAGCCACACTGTCTGAAAAGCTTCACGACGAGCTGGAAGACCTAACGTAATGCCATGCCCCTACACCAAGGTCGGTGACTTAACCGGGTTTATCATATTGTTACGTATGCCTTGGAAGAAAAAGAAGATGGGTGAACATGCTGACTGCCCCAAGAGCTGGAGGAAGAAAAGAAGACGACGAGACTGCGATCATCAGCCTGTTGGCCGCTCCGGCGCTTCTCTTCGCGACCAAAATAAAGGGCCCCCTTCAGCCGTATACGTCCTGGTCCTCCTTGTGCGTAACAGATTGGTGGAAATGCTGGGTAAGACAAGCCCAACGACGGGAGCTTCACTACCTGGACTACGCCGCAGCCGCCGCTTGCCGGACTCCCGCCTGCACCGATCGTAATGGCCCAAGATCACCCATCTAACGCTTCAAGGCCAACTCCAATGGGTTCCGTGCCCTACTACCGAGTCCCGCCAACCTTTGGAGGAAAATCGGGAGAGGATGTCGACGCGTGGCTCGTCCAGTACAAGCGAGTCAGCAAGTCCAACGGCTGGGATGCCGCCGCTCAGCTAAGCAATGCGGTCTTCTGCCTTACGGATACTGCGCTCGTGTGGTACGAAAACCACGAGGACACACTGACGACGTGGGACGTTTTTGTTGCAGAGCTGAAAGCGTGTTTCGGCGACTCGAGCGTCAAAAGGAAGCGGGCAGAGCAGACATTGTCTCAAACGCGCGCAGCTTCCAGGTGAGACATGTACCACGTATATAGAGGATGTGCTGAAGCTCTGCAAGGTGGTCAATGATCAGATGTCAGAAGACGACAAAGTAGGGCATTTGCTGAAAGGCATAGCCGAAGATGTATATAATTTTCTAATCGGAAAAGAGCACCTGAGCTCGGTGTCCGACGTGATTCGGCATTGCCGAACTTTCGAACAGCTGAAAAATGCGCAGGATTGCTCCAAAGTTCGGCCGGCTCACAAATGTTACAACGGTTGCCAGCATCGACACGAGCACCTGCCCAGACCTGTCCTCGACGATTCGAGAGATTGTTCGTGAAGAACTTTTTCGCTATAGAGAACAGACGCATTCAGCAGTTGATCACCATTCTGTAAACGACCAACATTCGGTATATGTGCCACGTGAGGCTGTGACTGCGCCGCCGCCTTCTACGACCCCTTGGCAATCGATGGTTAGTGCAGCAGCTGTTGAGTACAGCGCACCCCCACAGCCAAGAAGAGCACCACGGTTGCCAGCTCCTCGCCATGACCGACGCCCCCAGCGTCCGCCTTCTTCACGACGCCCAGTCTATCCCTATGATATACGGAACGAACCGACCCACTCCGCCAGAGAAGACGATGTTCGATTCATCGACGAACAAAGAGAGTTTCGGCCTCTCCCAGTTTGCTACTCCTGTGGTGTACCAGGACATATTTCGCGATTTGCAACCGTCGACGTGTAGCCCCACGGTATGGCTACCCACCAAACTTTGCACGGCCTTCCGAACGACTTCGAGATGACCCGCGAGCAACGTGCTATGGCCCACCACAACACTTCACACGATCGTCTGATCGACCGTACGATGACCTAATGCAACACACCTGCTGCCTCGCGACGACTACTGGACACGCAGCTTCCGGAACCACTCCCCTACATCTGACAGGAGCTTGACGCCTCCACCGCCTCGTGTTCCCCGTTCTCCTTCACCACGGCGCCGCAACACGTTCCTCTGCCACAGGAAAACTAGCAAGCGCGGCCGATGGAGGTGAGGTCGCCGGAGACGTGCTAAGATCAGAAATACCTCCTGTGTTGATGCTGAAGAACAAAGTACGTGTTTTTGTTGACGGTGTGCCTGTGATGGCTTTGGTGGATACGGGGGCAACCATTTCGGTCATGAGTGCGTGTTTTAAAGATACCTTGGGGCGGAAGGTATTATTTAGGTGGAATCAAGCTGCGAAGTTTTGCGGAGTGAGTGGGGAGGCACTGCATCCTGTTGGTGTGTGTCAAGCTAACGTATTTCTCGGAGGCCGTGTTATCCCAACGGAGTTTCGTGATTATTCCGCAGGCGACAATGATGTTATTTTGGGTATGGACTTTTTGAGGGAGTGTGGTGCGACTGTCGACTGCCGCACAGGAACAATAGTCTTGAGTGATCACGTTCCGCCAGCACTCTTGGAAAACCCTGTGGATGGTGAGACGGCATTGTGTGTCTGTGGCGACACTATCATACCACCGTTATCAACCGTTCGTGTACCTGTTGGTTGCAGCGACAGCTATTCCGCCAGCTTTGATGCCAACGTAGAACCAGTGTACACCAACTGCATGAAAAAGAATGTGTTGATCCCACATTGTGTGGTGTCGATCAGACGTGGACGCGCTGGTTTATGGACTGTCAATTGCTCTACAGAACCCGTGATGTTACCAGATGGTCTAAAGTTAGCCGTCGTGAGTGGACAACACGAGGCCTTGCTGGTGACCGAGCTTAGAGATGCGCCGGAAGAGCATCGTAGTCACAGTTTCGAAACGGCTCTTCTGCCAATGGTGAATAAGTCGCTGAGCACAAGTGAACGCCGAACATTGGTCAATGTACTTTCGAAGCACGTCTCTGCATTACGACTTTGCGCAGAAAGACAAAGCGCCCCTAATCCCTGCTTCTCGAACATGTCACACTATCAACACGGGTTTGGCCAATCCGATTAGACAAAAGCCATACCGTGTTTTCGCCATCCGAGCGGCGGATTATTAATGAGCAGGTGAACGAAATGATTGAAAACGGTATCATTCAAGAGTCAGTAAGTCCATGGGCAGCTCCAGTAATTCTCGTTAAAAAGAAAGACGGATCCTGGAGATTTGCGTCGATTATCGCCGATTGAATGCTGTAACAAAAAAAGACGTGTACCCACTTCCACGTATTGATGATGCCATAGACTGTCTGCATTCGGCCTCTTACTTTTCTTTTGTAGACTTAAGATCGGGCTACTGGCAAATTCCCATGCATCCTGAAGATAAAGAAAAGACAGCCTTTGTAACACCTGACGGCCTTTTTGAATTCAACGTGATGCCATTTGGACTGTGCAACGCGCCGGCGACGTTCGAGCGATTTATGGACACTGTTCTTCGTGGCTTGAAGTGGAGCATTTGCATGTGCTATCTCGACGACGTCGTCATCTTTGGCCCGCACCTTCAGCGAACACAATTCACGTCTTGATACTGTACTGACTTGCATAAGAAACGCTGGCCTTGTTCTTAACTCAAAGAAATGCCACTTCGGAGACCGACAAACCCTTGTTCTCGGGCACCTAGTCGATCAGGAGGGCATCCGTCCAGATCCCCAAAAGACAGCAGCCGTTGAAGGCATTCAATGTGCCGCGCTCTGTGAAGGAGCTCCGCAGTTTTTGGGGCTTTGCTCCTATTTCGCCGCTTTATACCCAAATTTGCCGATGTCGCGTATCCGCTGACATGTTTGCTACGGAAGAATACTCCCTTCGAGTGGACTCCGGAGTGCGACTCCTCTTTTCGTCAACTGAAGTTCCTCCTGACGTCGCGGCCTGTTCTTCAACACTTCAACCCATCAGCTCCAACCGAACTGCACACAGATGCCAGCGGCGTAGGAATTGGTGCCGTCCTAGTTCAACGCTATGGTAACCGCGAGCACGTGATTGCATACGCAAGTCGCTCCTTGAGTAGGCCCGAACAGAATTACACTGTAACAGAACAAGAATGCCTCGCGGTAGTATTTGCGATTCAGCGGTTTCGGTCTTACTTATACGGACGCCCTTTTACAGTTGTCACCGACCACCACTCATTGTGTTGGCTCGTCAACCTTCGGGATCCTTGCGGCCGTCTAGCGCGCTGGGCACTTCGGCTCCAAGAGTATAACTTCATAGTCTCGTACAAAAGTGGTCGACGACACGCCGACGCAGATTGCCTTTCGCGCATGCCACTGAGCACTACAGAGTGTGACGCCGATGACCTCGATCACCTCGTAGCTTCTGTGTCACCGAAGTTTCCCGACCTCAGTACTTTCAAAGATGAACAGCGAAAGGACACCAGGCTATCATCGCTTTGCACAGCTCCTACGGCATGCCATTTCTGTGTACGCAACGGACTCCTATATAAGAAGAACTTTTCCAGCACTGGTGCACGTTTCCTCCTGGTAGTGCCAGAAACCCTTCGGACAGCGATTTTAGGTGTGATGCACGATGATCCTACGTCCGGACATTTAGGTTCTGCGCGGACGCTTTACCGTGCTAAGGAACGCTTTTATTGGGCCAGGAATGCGACAGTCAGTCGAGGCGTATGTGGCCAGCTGCACACAGTGTCAACGCCACAAACGCCCGTCTACTGCTCCGGCTGGTTTTCTACAGCCCTTGCCACCTCCAAGCACACCTTTCCAACAGGTGGGCATTGACCTCATGGGCCCTTTTCCAAAGTCGGCTAAGGGAAATCGCTGGATAATTGTATGTGTCGATTACCTCACGCGCTACTGCGAGACGGCGGCCATACCAACCGCAAACTGCCAGCGACGTCTCTGTGTTCCTGCTGCAGCACGTTATCCTCCGACATGGCCCACCTCAGGTGATCATCAGTGATCGTGGGCGACAATTTACGGCAGACATAGTAGAAGAGCTGCTTCGATTGAGTGAGTCCCGCCTTCGTCACTCGTCGCCATACCATCCGCAAACAAATGGGCTCACGGAGCGTACCAACCGAACAATCGTAAACATGCTCTCTATGTATGTGGCATCCGACCACAAGAACTGGGATGACGTGTTACCATTTATAACGTACGCGTTCAATACCGCTAAGCACGAGACAACAGGCTATAGCCCCTTTTTCTTGATGTACGCACGACCGCCACGGTACACACTCGACACAGTTTTGCCATTCCTCGGCGCACGAGAACCTCTCAGTCACCGAAATCCTCTGCCTTGCAGAAGAAGCGCGTCGTATTGCTCGTCTACGCACTTTGGCATCACAGGAAAAATCGAAGGTACGCTATGACGTCCGCCACCGGCCTGTAACTTACCACCCAGGCGACTTAGTGTGGCTGTGGACTCCGGTACGAAGACGCGGGTTATGCCAAAAGTTCTTGGCCACATACGACGGACCGTTTGTCGTTCTCGACAAAATCACGGAAGTCACATACACAATAGCTCGCCTCACGAGAAGTGGTAGAAGAGCCGCTAAAACCCAGTAGTCCATGTCGCTCGACTAAAGTTGTACACACAAGGTGAATCGGTTACCTCGCCCGGCGGGCTTCGTCTGCGAGGGGAGGAATGTTACGCATGCCTTGGAAGAAAAAGAAGATGGGTGAACATGCTGACTGCCCCAAGAGCTGGAGGAAGAAAAGAAGACGACGAGACTGCGATCATCAGCCTGTTGGCCGCTCCGGCGCTTCTCTTCGCGACCAAAATAAAGGGCCCCCTTCAGCCGTATACGTCCTGGTCCTCCTTGTGCGTAACAATATGTTGGCGGCTACATTGCGAAGTTAATAAGAGATATTGGTTGCGGATCCTGTGACAATCCTAGTCACAACATGCAACAAAGACAATCCTTTGTATGTACTGTTGCAAGACCGTGACCAGAGCGGGGCTATGCTATCTAAGGCCAGAGTTTTTTTGCTCTTTTGAACAATTTAATTATTTGTTTGGCCGCCTGGCAACGCATCTGCCAAGAACGAATACGCTGGAAGTACTTCAGCTACTCGTCGAGCGTCGGCTCGAACGCGTGCCAGTACTATTCGTGCTGTCCAGAGTGTGTTGACGACAGCCACTCAGAACGGTCCGCAGCTCTAATTGCCGAAAAATTCATGAGAATACTTCTCATCAACCACAAGAAGGAAATCACTGACTCACAAGAGAGCCCTCCAATTATGCACACACACTGTGCAGAAAATTAATCATATTGTGACCAATTGAACTTTCCTTTCTCGACGAGAAAGCGAAAAAGAAAAAAAGTCCTTCTGCGAAGTGCTTGTTTACGTAGTAATGCCTATTGTGTTTTTATATTTTACCTTCATGCTGCAATTCGCTAAAGCGAAGGTTTGAAGTGCAGCACGTATAATTCAATACAAGCTATTCGAACAATAAATTCGTATATTTTTTCTTCGTGTGCCTCGCGTAAAATGATTTTTTAACGTTTATGATTCAGCGCTTCACGAATATAATGTTACGCTGCTGAACCCTATTAGGCAGGAAATTCAGAAGAGGGAAGGAATCTCCTGTGTCTGAAGACGCCCATGTAAATTAGCACGGAGAAGTATCACCTGTAGCCAGGGCAGGGTTAGAAGAGCGGCAAGTGAGCGCGTGCCTTTCCTTTACCCCGGCCGTGCTATAGCTCAACTGGCGAGGGTTGGGCCGCCGTGCCACAACTAGCGGTGGTGAAAGGTGGGAACTAGACCCGAGGAGCAGGCCGTAAGGGAGTGCACCCCCTCCCCCTCTAGTCCAGCGTGTCGTTACCCAGACAACACTGCGTCTCCCTCTTTTCGTGACGGAGGAACGCCAGACGCGCTGAAACTCCCATGCGTCAAAGATACGCAGCGCGGCGCGCGCCTGCGAGTATATGGCAGGACTGGTGCCTGGCGGAGCAACGCCGGCGTGACGCGACAAAATGAACGCCGGTGAGTACGCGCACCGCGTCACGCCGAAATGTATTGGCGCCTTAACTGTGGCATACAGTCGTGTTCTCACATGAGACGCATCTCAGGATTATCATGTTTGCACCAGTCACATACCGTCGTCATTCATTGGCGTCACGTAATACCAAATTTGCCATATATGAAGCCAGCGAAGTGGCCGCGAGCGCATCATGAGAGTGGCATGTAGTCATGTTGTTACATGACACGCATGTCATGATTTTCATGTTAGGGTCTGTCGCTTGTGTACGCCATGCAATCTTGCCATACCATACTAGTTTTGCGACATTCCATGTGAACGAAACGACTGCAAGAACTTGAGGACCATGAAATGCATATCAGGACATTCACGACATACATGTCATGATTTTTATGTTACGACTAGTGAAATATATTTTTATAAAGTCATGTTATTCATTACCAAGTTTCTTTTTTTCTGTTTACTTTTCTCCTGTTTCTTTCAGTGATGTGTGACCTCTAATAGTATTACGGTGCTGTAAGTTACATTGGCACCTAATCTCTAGTTTGTACGGTCCACTGAAGTAAT
>WOVY01015332.1:0-78022 GCA_013436015.1 Rhipicephalus annulatus
GGGTTGCCGTCACGCACGGTAGCCCGGTATCGTGTATATCACTACCTGTACCTGAGGAGAAGTGGCGCGCATGTAATGACCCCTTTCACCAGTGTGGTCGCTATACCTGCCATATCTTCCGTATCTTAACGTGGTAGTGTCAGTCGGCGTCGTCAGCTGTAGCCATGGTGGCGAGTGTGGCACAGTTTTTATGAGCCGGCTTTGGCGCACGTAGCACGTGAACCTATTACGAACTGGACGTGAAACTATTACGAATCAAGAGTCCTTCGTATATCCGAGAGACCAGTTTGTTTTCGCTTTGTGTGAAACAAAAATCTCTGCGACGCTTATTTTACTTACCTTGTGACGCATCCACACTGGCCACTGACCGCGTCGGTGCCCACGACATAGCGAAGCCTTTTGCCTATTACTTTCAAGTTGTAATCGGGCACTCTCCAAGAAGCAACCATGAACGATGACCCCAGCAGTTTGGTTTCATTACTGCTTGCAGCTCTTTGTGGTTTGGCACCGAAGTGAGGTATCCACAACGCACTGGTTCGAAGGCTCGTGCTTGGAAGCGCATGGTTGATTGATAATAGAAGATACACGTGATCATCCATAAGGTCAACCAGGCACACAAAGCGCGAGCTTCTTACAACACCTGCCTCCACGGCCACCGGACTGATTTGGAAAAAATCTGCAGGACAACTTTCGAGTGAAGTTTGTTTTCTTTTTCTTGGAGCAGCCCCCCTTTTTTGTTCACAGAATGCTTTCATCACCCGTCATGCTTATACTGCTCCCAGTTCCAGTGAAAGTATGTTCACTCGAGTTCAGCCATGAGGCGCGACCCTGACACAACATTTTTCAAAATAATAATAACAATAATAATAATAACACATCTGGTACGCACATACCTTCACGATTCACCAAGCGCGGCACTCGGGTGAAGGGAGGGGGGAGCAAAAGCCATTAAAGGAGCTCAAGCTTGCAGCCACCTGGTAATAAACTCCAAAACTCAGGTGAACATCATGTGATAGAAATCTTCCCACGATGTAAAACTGGGTTTTGACATCTATTAGCTACGTGCCTCAGTGTGCTGAGGTACTTTGAAATATTTGAATTAGACGGACTTCGTGGCGTCATTGACCACAACGTTTATAAGAAAGACGGTAAGGCTGTTTTCTGTTTCCCTCATTCTACCGAAGCAACGCACGAACATGAGGCACGCAACACGCACTGATAAGAACAAAACATCTTACAACCTATGTAAATGCTCAAAGCAGTCACGAGAACAAGTCTAGTTCAACCGTAATTGAAGAAGTCTCACAGGGGCGCATACTAGTGAAACGTTTGGGATGCCTACGGAGAGCAGATATCAACAAGATGATGCCATCGTCAGAGGAACTCGGCGAAGGGGAGGGCGACGCTCGAAGGTAAGCACGAAGGAGCGGGAGGTGCTGAAGACAGGGCCGATGAAGTCACGCAGTCTTCTTCTCGGACGTTTAAATCAGGGGCCACGGCGAAGAACTCGGGCTAACAACTGACATTGTACCTGATAGCTTCAGTAGCTTCCTGTTGGCTTCGTAAACCATCGAAGCTTGAAGTCAGGAGGTACAGGCCACGCCGTCTCTTGATCTCTGCCAGCCACTCAGGACAAACCACGACCGTGACGCTGGTGAACTGCCTCCACCCTGCTTCTCGCCAAACGGGCCTCCTCGCCCACTGCGTCGCACTCCTCGGGTTCCCCTTGGCGCTTTTCGCGTTGCCGCGTCAACAAGTTATTGGCCCGTTCATTTTCTATAGCAATTGCTGATTTTGCCCCTTTACTTTCATGTTGTTCATGATGTTGGGTTCGAACTTGGTGCGTTCGCCAAATACCTTCATATTGTTACCCGCCCCTTTGATGGTGAAACCACGTCATTATGAAAGCGGTGTAACTGAATTGGCGAAACGGCGGCTGTCTGTTGGTCATAAAGGACGCGAAGACCTCGCGTCGCCAAGTGTTAGTAGTGCCAGCCACCTTTCTGGAGACAAAAACTGAGTCTGGCTGCAAAGATAAAAGGTGCACTTGCGCGCCGCTGTAGGCAACTAAAACAAGCGGCATTGGCGGCATGAATACTAAGGCCAAATATACTGATGGCCTGTCAGCCCAGCGTTGCAAGCACGTACCGGGGAGGTGCGTTCCCACGGCTCGTCGCCGCCAGACGTCGAACGTTCCGGAACCGGAGTCAAAGAAGTTGAGTGGTGACGAGAGGTGGTGGTTATTCGAGGAAGATCTGAGAAGGAAGGACTCTGTGCCTGGCATTTTCAATGGCAGCCAACCAGGAGTCGAAGAGAAAGACGTTCCTGTGTTCTGTTTGAATTGTAAGAGTGCTTGAATGGGGGGCTAGTGAATAAAAAGCAGGGGTTAAGGCATAGAAAATAAAAACGTATAAACGTCTGTATCAAAAATAACTTCCGAGCGGTTCTTTCCTCAAGGTGCCAGCAGATGAAAGATCTCGTCTTCGACTTTCTTGGCGGCAGTGGAAGACCAAAACGGAACTTAACCTATGCAGTGCTCTCTTGCCAATTTTCCTCGTCACCAGCTTCGCTGAGTTTCTGTTTACACGTGCACTGTTTGCCTTCTTAACTCCTGTGTGACGCACTTCTCGAAACACTCATTTAACGTGCGCACTGCACTCATCAAACTCGAAGGTGATGGTAAAAATATGTCACGTACCACCTTTTACTCCTTCGCGAGGTAGTTTTTCTAAATGCGAGAGAGTTTTCAGAGGTCATAAGCCGCAAGAACACCAAACTCTAATAGGTATTGCTTACAGTGTAAGCATTATTCTTTACCACATTTAGTACCTCGCTGTATCTTGTGAAACACTGTTCCTTTTTGACAAATTTGTGCACTCTTACAGTTTTCTGTGTATAAAAATGGTACACCTACCATTTTTCTTCCCTTATGCAGCTCAGTATGCTTGCTTTGCTATTCGACCCTTGAGCAACTCATCAAAACAACGTCATGACAAAAGAGCAGAAGACTAAGGTGCTGTTCATTAACTCATGTCTTTAAGTGTTCCCGATTCAGGGATCTAATATTTTCCTTTGAGCATACACCTAATAACATATGGGAGGTCGCGTCTCCCTTCTTTACGCCATTCTATTATACAGCTGTGTCGTTTTCATCATTCAAAATATTGGAAATTATTCTGCCGCTGTAGGCTCCTTCAAGTGTTCGTGTGTGGGTCGCCAACGCACTGATTCTATAGTACCTGCATGGCTGCAAATATTTAAATCGAATAACTACCTTGCGGCAAATACTTTTCAAAGCAATACAACTCAACTCAGCATTGCTATTAACGAATCCAATATGCTGCACAGACATATTACTTCCGACGAATCCGTAGCAACCTGTCGAAGAATGCGCAAAGGGTTGCACAACATGTTTTGTTATTTTCAAACAACAAAATAACGAGTCTTTGAAGATCCAGGGGACCACCAGCTTCTCTCACGAAAGCAATCTGACTCGGAAACAGTTCTCCCTGTATGAGGAAGCCTGAGCACTGTTGCAATGAAAACGTCGTCAGCGATAACATTGATAATGGCTGAAACTGCTGCCAAAGCAGCTGCCACGTACCAATCGATTGCACCACTACTTTCCCGCTCAGGTTTAGCCTTGAAGGGGTGCAGAATGGCTGCTTCTTTTGAGGCCGATCACTTATCGATTGCAGGAGGTTATAACTTGTTGTAAGGACAAAAGTTTCTGAAGAACTCTTTCTTTCTTTTTTGTGGACACATAGTTGAACAACAATTGGTTGCCCATTACAAGTAGGTACTTTACGGGAGCAACAAAAAACTTTGAAGCGCCAGTGGCACACAGGTGCAATTAAAATAACAACAATAATCTGGAATTTAGTCGTTTCTTTTTTCTGGTCGGGTAGAAAAGTCACTCAGCTTCATGCGCAAAATGCGAAGTTCCAGCTCAAAGAGCTACAACAACAGGTTGGTCATATTAGCATAGCACTGGAAAAACACGTCCGTGATTGTTTCAAGCCCACCACCCCTAACTTGTAATGGAGAAGAAAGGCGAGAGTTTCTCTGCAATCAGTTATAATATCAAGTTTATGAATGACACACGGACGGGGAATCCGGTGCATTAAGAAGTGCACGACAGCATTGGCGTATTTTATTCTGCGAAGGTATATATTAAGGTCACCATCTAAGCCAAACGTCGCAATTCAATGGTCGGCCATGTCCTTTGTTTTGCGAAATATCCGGCTGAGTTCCTGAATCAATATGCAAGAATTACTTCAAAGGAAAGTTTTTGATAGTCTGGTGGGCGCCTTCAAATTAGCCGAATTTTTAAAGAAGTTTATTGTAACAGCAAAGGTTGTAGTTTCAATACCAGACCTGCTTGTTAAAATCAAGGAAACAGGTTTTTGCAAAGTGTTAGAAGCTTTCTATTTCACTGCATTTTTCTTCCACATACGGTTCCTAAAGTTTGACACTTTCGTTACTGAGGTATATATGATTATCTGAGTTCTCAATATATTGCGTTTGAAATGTATTCACACAACTGAAGTTTCTATTTATATTGAGAAAGTCATCACCCTGCTTCGTATCCCGGAATAATTTGAACAATTTTGGTCTTCCATAAAATTCAGCTTTTTACCTCAGTTCATAGAATAGAATGGCTAGTTCTTCGTTGTCGCAAGTTGCGTGGTTACACATTTTTGTTTTAGAGAAGAAGAAAAATTCGAACTTACGCACGTACAGTTATTTTCTATCCAATGTTCTCTGAGCATTGAATGTGCAAGGTTATTCGGCAAAGTTGCTGATTCCTATCTTCTTGTTCTTACAGAAGTGAAAATTCTGTGAAGGTATCTTCATGCCTGCACTAGGCGAAAGTAATCACCACACGATTTATTTCTTTGAAAGGGCTCTTCACCAGGTTTGACAATTTTGAACTGAGAAGCGCAATGGGTAGTTGGGTGTTCAGGAACACACCTGCAAAAATTTGGAACGCTATGCACCGCGTAATAGGAGCAAACTTGAATATAAACGCTGCTCTCTCTTTCTTTCACAAGTGGACTGAAACGTTCATGCGTCAAAGGAACGCAGCGCGGCGCGCCTGCGAGTATATGGCAGGACAGGCTCCTGGCGTGCCGGCATGACGCGCCGTAATGAACGCCGGCGAGCACGCGCACCGCGTCACGTGGAAATGTTTTGGTACCTTGACTGTGGCACGTAGTCATGTTCTCACAACAAACATCTCATGATTATCTTGTTTGCACCAGTCACATACCTTCGTTATGCATTGGCGTCGCGTAATACCAAATTTAGCATATGTGAAGGTAGGGAAAAGGCCGCAAGCGCACTATCAGTGTGGCATATAGTCATGTTGTTACATAAAATATATGTCGTGATTATCATGTTTCGATGTGCCATTTTCCGATGTCGTCCGTTGACTTCACGTAATACCGAGTTTGGTACATGTGAAGCTAGTGAAACAGCCACGAGTGCATCATGAGCGTAGCATGTCGTCATGTTGTTGCATGACACGCATCTCATGATTATTTTGTTTGCACCACTATCATACCTTCGTCATTCATTCACGTCCCGTAAAAACAAATTCGGTATAAGTGAAGCTAACGGAACGGCCACCGGTGCATCATCAGCGTCAAATGTAGTCATGTTGTTACATGAGACGCATCTCATGATTATCATGTTTGCACCAGTCACATACCTTCTTCACTCATTCACGTACCGTAATACCAAATTGGGATATGTAACGCTAGCGAAACGGCTGCGAGTGCATTATGATTGTGGAATATAATCATGTTGTTACATAACACGCATGTCATGATTTTCAGGTTAGTGACTGTCGATTGTGATTACCATGCAATCATTTCATACCGTACCAGCTTTGCAACATGCTATGCAAACGAAACCACCGCAAAAGCTGCAGGACTATGAAATGTAATTATGCCATTCATGACGTGCGTGTGATAATTTTCATGATATGACTAGTGAAATGTGTTCTTCGTACAGTGCCATACCAAGTCTGTTATTGATACCATTATCGAAACGGCCAGGAGAGCTAAATGTCGAGGCGGCTAAATAGATAGATAGATAGATAGATAGATAGATAGATAGATAGATAGATAGATAGATAGATAGATAGATGGATAAATAGATAGATAGATAGATAGATAGATACGCTCAAATTCGCTGAAGTTCGCTGAGAAAGGCTTCGCATCTAGTATGTCACGATGCACCACTGCTTTTATTTCTTCGCGCCCGATGATTACCGATTACCTAACGAACACACAGTCATGCTCGCTCACAAGCTTCGATGTCAACGTGCTGCAACCGAGCGACGACGTCTTTGTTTACCGTGGCAAGGAAAAAGCGAAATGGCATCAGAAAGCCAGAAAACTAGAAACAGCAACGAACAAAAACCTGCACGGGTAGAGCTTCCTCATATTCTTGCGAACACACCTAAACATATCATTCATCATAAACATATCATCTTATCTTTTTTATATTTTCCAATATGCATTATTTATTCGTCAGACGTAGCCAGCTAGATGGAAAGATAAGTAGATAAAAACAACCATTGCATCCGTTTTTTGGCTATCAAATAATCTACATTTCATTAAATGAAACTACAAGAACGTATATCAAGAGAAAACGATGAATATAATATTCAGCACATTCACGTACTTTGGTAATCCATGTTATGCATAGCAAGTGCTCTGAAGGTGACTGTGTTGCAATTTCTTGTTGAGCGAAATGTCACAAATTCTTTAGGGTCTATTTACTAACATTAGGGTCTATTTGAAAAGTAGTTTTGAGAACTTTCATGGGTCTGTAGTATAAAACTTGCTTACCATGCAGAATATTGGGGTGAGATTTGTGCTCGGATCCTGTAATATATTTTTTGAATTCAGCCAGTCAACGCTGCCGAAAGTCAAGATTTTCCAAATGCTGCCGTATTCGAATACCCATGTCTGTTCTCGTCGTTCTTTGGTGGCTAGAAGTGTTTATCACTGGTGGTACATACCCGCATTCCTTAGGCTTATACCCGTGGGTGGGTGAAATGATGAGTACAAGGGAAAAACAATCACTGAGTATGCTTGCATCTTTGTTTGGTGAAGAAAATACATTGCACCTCAAGGAAAATTTCAGACGCGTACTGGAAGCTGAACTCGAACACTTTATAAGCGTGCCTGCTTTGTACGTTTAAGCAAACTACCAGCAGGCCTGGGCCACCCCTGATTGCTTTAGAATGGCGTGCTGTTCCACACAGTCCCCTTTTCGAGCCTGTTTCATTTGTAGGGATTAGACTGCGAGTAATAAACAAAACGAAAAGGTAACATGGTGGACAATTTTTTGCCTTCACACATGTGCCTGTGTCCACTGGCTACTCGAGAATGATGCTGGAGTCATTGTCATGCTGAGAGTCTCTGGAGATATTGAGAGCATTTTGAGGAGCGTTTGTCCTGACCGAAATATTTGTATGCCAAACGAAGGGGGTTCGTTGGTGTATTGAACTTCTCGTACTTCTCTCGTTGATGTGAAGCGCATGAAATGATAATGCGGATTTGGCACTCAGTGGCACGTAAAGCCACATTCGCCATAATTTCTCACCCGATACTTATTTTACTGCGACAAAGACTTGCATTTAAGGCCTATATTTTTTGTTTAATGTGTGCTGTTAGGGTAGTGTTGTGTATGAAGTAAAGTATTGTCTTGTAGAATCTGCTTTCATGTATCCAGCGGTTGTAACTGCGAGTGACGCGGTAGCGAAGTCCGGCTTGAACGAGGTGACAGAATTGTATTGGCTGCAACCCTTTACATGTGCATTAAAAGTGGTATGGATCTGCTTGCATCACTGGAGTGAGACAATACGGACACGTATTTCCAACTCGTAAAAGTGACTAGCTCCATGACGATATAACGGCCGGTGTAAGGGCCACACTTGCCCGAAGCCTCCTAGATGCAACTTCTTTCGCCCAGTAAGGTGAGGGGAGAGAGAGCAGACACACGGTGGAATGAGAGCTTGTGTATCCTACCAGTTAACATTTTTACGGGTATGCAGTAAGTTTGGGGGCTGAAATGGAAAGGAAAAGGCTACAAGGCCAATTTCTGAAGGGCAGTGTACCTGCTGGTCTGTAGCAATGTTGTGTGGTTTGCCAGCATGGCCTTGAATACAATGTACTTTTACGCAAGTAGCCGTATTATGGTTCAGCCTATGAATTGCCTCACAGATCTCCATTGCCCTGTGTACTTTCTTGAGCTCCTTAATCGCTCCCAAGGAATCAGTGTATACGTCAATCTGCTTAATTATGGGTAGTTTAGAGGTATATACAGCATCCTGCATTGCCTCATGGATGGCTTGAAGTTCCATCTCAAGAAAAGCGGCTTTTGTAGAAAAATAACGCTAGTGGCCACTGACAAAATTATGCATAGCACTTAGGAATGATGTCTTTTCGCCATCTTGTAGGATAGCAGCATCTGTATATAGTTTGCTGGTATTAGCGCATGGGGCCTTGATGATGGAGTGATCGTCCATTGTAGATGATGTATCAGAGTGCCGTGAATTTGTTGTTTTATTAGGTGTAATAGCGGTAAGTTCCGAGGGGGGCATAAACTCGGGCTGGTTGTCAATGCGAAAGCCAATTCGAAAGTGAGCATGCAATGGAGCAACAACTGCAACAAGTTGCCTTTTAATTTCACGAGCTTTTTCGTTTTGCGAAATAGCTGCACAATTGCGTTAAGTTGGGTGTACTTCTGTAAAGTTGGCATGGGAGTGATGCTAGGTAACGCTCTTAACTTGCGCATAGCATCACAGTTAATAGTCTCCAACTGTGCAAACCGGGCCAAAGTTAACCGTTGAAATTGTGTCTGGTGTAGAATTCATGGCTGCAGAACTGTGCGTACGAGCTGCGGAACTACATGTGTACGAGCTCCACCTGCTTTCGGTGCAATGCGGCGAACCAGATGAAGTGTTTTTGAGGAAGTCTGTCTGACTTTCCGAAGCCAGTGCACTCAACTGCCGGACTGGTGAATATCAAGACCTAGTATGCGGACCTCCGAAGCCTCAGGAATGTTCACTGCACCTAGTGTAAATGTAAAAAGGCACTGCTTGATTTTTCTCTGTCCTGCCTTATTAGCCACCTCAACATAGCTTGACTTTTGGGCTTACATAATTAACCCTGCGTTCCGAGTGTAATTCTGAAGAACATCATAAGCTTTCTAAATCAGCTGTGCTTGTGTTGAGACGTCCTTATGTGCAGACCATAAATAACATCATCAGCGTATATCAGAAATCTCATGTCTGGAATTCGGTGTAGTGGCCATGCTAAAGGTATTAGAGCAATGTTGAACTGTAGAGGAGCCACAACGGATCCTTGCGGGACACCTCTGTTGGACATGAAGCAACCTTCAGGCTTTCCATCTATTCTTATCGCAAATGTGCGATTGTGAAGAAAAGAGTAAATAAATCTTACTACCCGCAGTGGAAATCTGAGATCGATGAGGTTGAATAAAATGACGTCATGATTTATGTTGTCGTAGGCTCTCGTTACGTCCGTTGCTACTACAGTGTGTACTGCGTGGCTATGTGGAAAACTTGTAAAATGTCATCCGACAAGAGAGAAAGATCGTCTTCAGTCCCCAAATGAGAACGGAAACCAATTTGAGCCGGATGGCAGTTGTTGTGTTGTTCAAGACACCAGGAAACACGTGTGGCCAGCGTCTTTTCAGCACGTTTGCAGACAGTAGAAGACAATGAATTCGGGCGTAAGGATTGCAGGTTACCTAGAGACTTTTTGGGTTTTGGAATTGGGATGACAACTGAGTGTTCAAAATCTGATTGGATGGCCCAATCTCCCATATTTTATTAATAGCCTGCAGAAGTGCATCGAGGGATTCACTGTCCGTGTTCTTGACAACTTCGTAAGGAATACCGCCGGTACCAGGTGTTGCTCCTTGGTGAGAATTTTCAAATACCGCTGTTAATTCAACCATGCCGAAAGAATGCCAGATACGTCCATTCTGAAAGCTGGCGCAGACGCAGTGTGATAGCCAAAATTTTCGAACCAATTTACGAACGTAAAATCGCTCTTTTTATCAACTACATGAAAATAAAGATCAAATGACTACAGATATACATTGCGGTGTTTTCAGTATCAAAGGCAAATGACCCAATAATGATGTAATAATTAGAATGGATGGGTAAAATGAGACAAGGGGCGAAACGCAACATTTTGACTTTCCCAGTCTCTGTAGCTACTACAAAAACTACTTTCCTGCGTATCTCTTTTCTAGCGGTGGTCTTTGTCTACCTTATCATGCGTATAACCTAATGATTCCCTACAGTATACGCATGCTAAAAATCACGCGGCTGGTGTCAAGATGTTCGTGATCATCAGAAAGGTGCAAAATTCTGTGCAGCCAAATTTTTGGATACGTGCATGGAGCTACTCCAGCGTCAGTACAGCAACGTTAACATTTATTTACTTACTTTACACTGCGAGCTACATAACACCAGACATTTCCAAGACTCTTTCAAACTACAATAAAGGGTTACCTAAATAAGGTGCATATTGATGATTAGCTGAACACATGATTTCCACTAATATAGAGGAGTTGGAACCTTTTGAAGCACATGGTATTTCTAAAACTTTTATCAAAATTACACCGAACACCTAGTATCTGTGATCACTTGAGATAATCCATAACTTGGTGCCCCGCCGTGGTGGTCTAGTGGCTAAGGTACTCGGCCGCTGATCCGCAGGTCGCGGGATTGAATCTCGGCTGTGGCGGCTGCATTTCCGATGGAAGCAGAAATGTAGGTCCGTGTTCTCAGATTTGGGTGCACGTTAAAGAACCCCAGGTGGTCGAAATTTCCGGAGCCCTCCACTACGGCGTCTCATAATCTTATGGTGGTTTTGGAAGTTAAACACAACAAATCAATCAATCAAACCATAACTTGGTTCACGCTGTTTCCTTTCTTGTTTTCACAATCTTCGTGCTACTGTCTATATCATGGTAAACTAAGTTCCCACGAAGTGTTTCTTTTAGAGAATTGTTCATTTTTGCTTACAGTCGAATTCGAAATGTGACGGAATCGCACGAACACACATATTAGAGAGTAACAGCACAATCGGGCTCAGCATCGCACTCAGTTGGAAGGCGGTAGGAGGCTGTGCGTATTCGTAGTTCATAAGGTGTTATGACGATATCCACATAAGAGTGACACCTATCAGACCATGTCAATGTATTCTATTTCTGTGTTTTCCTGTACTCCGTTTCATACATCAAGTGAAACGCTGTGAAGGCTAACCTGAGACATGATACATTTTCCTCTGTACTTTGTGCATCGAAGACGAAAACACCCCTTTATACGATTTCTCTTTGTTCTAAATTTATCATGTTTTATTTGTAGCCGTTCGCTACGCTGTTCAGGGGCGTTCATGGTCGTCTTGCACCAGCGTTTACAACGATGAAAGCAAAGCGCGAGACACCCGAGTTCATACATATTTTTGACCAGATCTCTTGCATATCTTCCCTAGCGTTGCACCTCATATATGAAACTGAGTATAGAATACATCTGCCAGCACACGCGTGTACACCAGGAGGGCTGAGTGGGTGACCCCGCCTAACTAAATTTCTAACAGTAGATGCGTTAAATCTGTCGCGTAGTATAATGCCTCAATTTTCTAAGCACTGTTGATTAACCATAGACACCCCCCTTTTCTCTTGATGTGGAGCCCTCCACACGTGTACGTCTGTCGGACGATGCCGGCGATGCTAATGTGGTCAATAAGAGTTACGTATCAAACTGTGATCATTCAAGGGGTCTTATTGAGTACAATATATGGTTTAAGCAAGCAGTGGCTAAATAAGTTATAGCTATTTGCTAAATTTGTTCAATGTATATATAGGTTACTGACCTACTGTAGCCTACGTTGTGCACGTATTTTAAGTTTTGAAAGCTATCCAAGGTTTATTTTTTCTCTGCTTGATTCCTTGCCACCCAGTGCAAAAAAAAAATACGCTTCGATCGCTGAATTCTCAATGGAAGATGAACACTAGAAAAAACAATTGCCACATTCCATGTACAGTGGAATTCGATGGTATCAGAAGCACGAATGACAAAGGTGATTTTAAAATCAGAACAACAATATGACGTGGAGGTATATGATGCCGTACATGACTTTCGTGTCATGATTATCATGTTGGGATGTGTTGTTTACCTCCGTCATCTATTCACGGCATGTGAGGCCAAATTTAGTATATGTGGAGCTGGCGAAATGCCCGTGAGCACGCTATGAGCATGGTATGTTGTCATGTTCCTACATGACACGCGTGTAATTATTATCATGTTTGCACCAGTCATATATTTCGTCATTCATTAACTTCACGTAACACCAGCTTTGGTATATGTGGAGCTAGCGAAACGGCCGCGAGTGCATAATGAGCGTGGCATGAAGTCGAGTTGTCACATGACACCCACACCATAATTCTCGTGTTAGGGTCGGTCGCCTGTGTTCGGCTTGCAACCATGTAATATCATACCAGTTTTTCAACATCCAGTGTGAACGAAACCACCGCCAATGCTGCAAGACCATGAATTGTAAATCATGACATTCATGACATACGAGTCTTGATTCTAAATGCGAAGCATTTCTTAGCGAACTTCGGCGACTTAGAGCGTACTTATCTAGCCGCCTATGACTTTTAGCTCTTCTGGCCGTTTGAATATTGGCATCAATACCAAACTTCGTATGATATAACATCGCTGTATGACAAACATAACAGACTAGTCATACCATGGAAATGATAACATGTATGTCATAAATGTCATGACTTACATATCATAGTCTCGCTGCATTTGCGGTGGTTTCGTTCACATGATGTCTTGCTAAACTGGTACACTCTAAACATAAATAAGCCGAGATGGGAGTAAATGACCTAGTCCTCTAGCGCACGCCCCGATGGGAGTTTTATAAACACCTCCTTTGGGAGTAAAATTTTACTCCCCGTCAGTAGGGGGTTTTTGCATGGTGCCAAGGGTGTTTATATTTACACCCATTGGGGAACCTTTTCAGGTCAGTATGGGAGTAAATTTTTTTGCATCGGCAAAGAAAAAAATTACGTCAGCAGCCGTACCATGCGCAAGCGTACCTTTAATTACATAACATTTAATGCGCACAACAATGATTACAGTACACAAACATTATCACAATGTTCACGTTATATCACAACACCCGCACTCTTTTTTTTTTCTTTATTGCCTTCTTGACTACAGGTCAAGCTAATATGACAATCACTATCACACGTGTTTCATGCGTGACAACTCGTCAAACAAAGATATTACATCTTCATTACAGTCAGTAGTCTTATACACATCTCGCACTTTTATAACAGCTTCCACGAAACACTCATTAACGGATAGAACCCTCACATCACAGTGTCTGTACGATAGCATACTACGCCAAACCGAATGAAGACCAAGTACAAATATAACATCCAAATTTTGCACAGAACTATCACAAGGCAAAAAACGAATTCCATATGAAGTAAGAGGTAAATCTTTTTTTAAAGTTCTCTGTAAAATGTCCCAAAAGAAAATAGCGTTCTTACAATCAATAAACACATGTTCAATGGTCTCAGGTTTGTTACACAGGAGACAGCTGCTTCCCCATGGTACATACATCCCTCTCTTTTCAAGCCACGTTTTTACTGGCAAGGTTCCCGTATGAAGTTTAAAAAAAAAGGTTTTCACATTGGGTGGTATACACATGTTTTTCACTCGCTTTAGTACGTCATGACCATATGATTTTTTATACCTTGAACGGTACAGGGGCACAGGAAAAACATTCTGTATTAGGTCTTTCATAAGGCGCTTTCTTTTCACATTAGTTAGGTAATCCATCGAAAACCTCGCCCTTAAGAAACGATATGAGAACACAACTTCGCGCAAGAACGGTGACAAGGTGTGTCGTTCTCGCCTGTCGGAAGATACAAAGAAGTCAGGCATGTGGTGTAACAGCGTTGTTTGAAATAACGAACGTAAAAAAGAGTCTCTCTGGTCTCTAATGAGCAGGAAGCGTGATATTACTTGGTTAAGAAACAGATGGCACAGAGACAGCCCTCCTTGCTTAACCCGCCGAAACAAGTTCGTTCTAGATGTTCTCTCCCACGTAGAGCTCCAGATGAACGTGGCGAATACCCTGTGGACTTTGTGAATGGTTTTACGCTTACAACTAAGTACTTGCAAAAGGTACATAATTTTAGCAGCCAGAAACACGTTGCATACAGCTGACCGAGAGAAAATTGATAAGCCACGACCGCCCCATCCTTCGGCGGTCGCGCGCAGTTCTTCAGCCTTTTCAAGCCAAAATGCTTCACTGTCTTGATACCTGTCCATTGGTACCCCAAGGTAACGACTAGGCGTCGTGAGCCACTGAATATTTCCAAAAGAACTGGGCGTAAGGTCCCAATTACCATGCCATAAACCAATGCTTTTTTCTTTGTTCATGAAACTTCCACTCGTGTCACAAAACCTTTGAGTGATTTTTAATAACGAAGTGACACTCTCTCTATCAACTGCAAAAAAGGCAATATCGTCGGCGTATGCCAAAACACGCACTTCACACGACTGCAACCTGAAACCATTAATCCCTGCATGGTGAATCACTTTCTGACACAATGGTTCCAAAAATAGAGCGAAGAGCAAAGGACTTAAAGGACAGCCCTGGCGCACGGAGGAAAGTACTTGTATGCGCTGTGAGAGTTCTCTATTAACAATTAAATTTGTGGTTGAATTTTTATATGCCAATTTAATACCTTTACATATGATCGCACCAAGGCCAACGTACTCAGCTAGCATGAAGAGTATATTGTGTGGAACCATGTCGAAAGCCTTGGCTAGGTCAATTTGCAACATAGCTACTTTTAGAAGCGCAGCGTCACAATACTCCAAAATGCTCCTGGCAACATGAATATTCGTGAATATGCTCCTACGCTTGATGCCACAAGTCTGATGTGACCCGACCAACTTGTATATAACTCCTTGCAACCTCCTAGCCAGAACTTTCATAAACACCTTATAATCTACGTTTGTTAGCGTGATTGGCCTGTATCCTGTCACTTTGCGTAAAACATGTTGCTCTTTCCCTTTAAGAATCAGCACGGTGTGTGCTCGATTAAACGATGGAGGCAAAGCTCCGCGATCTAAAGACTCTGAAAAAACCTCATGCAATGCGGCGGCCATATCCTCCTTGAACGCCTTGTAAAAGGCGGCATTAATGCCATCTGGACCAGGTGATTTGCCCATGCCGAGATCATCGATAGCCTTCTCAATTTCCCCTATACTAATAGACATTTCCAATAAATTTGTGTCCTCAGCTTTAAGTGTCGGCATTTCTATCAAGAACTCATCTACAAAACCCGGCTCCTTTGGTTCGCGATAAGCAAACAAGTCCTCATAATAGTTTTCAAAAGCTTTCATAATATCTTTATGTTCTTTCAATATTTTACCATTCCATTTTGTCTCTAGTATGTCGTGAGCTCGAGCATATGCCTTTTCATCTGACAAGGCTCGCTTTGTCGGGGCTTCACCTACGAGGTATCTCTCAGCTCTTGCTCGTATAATTGCGCCTTTATATTTATCTTCTTCAAGACATCCAATCTTGTTTTTGACAACCTGCAGTTGATGTGTGAATAAGCCTGGGTTTTCTGCTTCAATATTCATTAAATCATTTAGCTCTGCCCGTAGCTCACGTTCCTGTTTTCGAGCTTGATACTGCATGTAGCAACCACACTCTATTGCATTCATTTTTATCTTTTGCTTAAATAATTCCCATCTTTCCGTGGCACTCCTTTCTGCGTTTTTGAAAAAATTCTCGATTTCCTTCTTTGTCTTATCTACAAACCCTTCGTGCGTAATTATCTTAGTATTCAGTTTCCATGTTTCCCATACAACCTTCTTTTTGCACTTTCTACCTATCTCAAACAAAACTAAGCAATGATCACTGAAGGAAACAGCATAAACGTTATAGTTCTGACATAAAGGTACTATCTCAGAACAAACATATGCTCGATCTAGTCGTGCGTGACTCGAACCTTGAAAATGTGTGAAGTGCTGGCGACTGCCACCCATCGCAAACAGTGCTACGTCATGTAAAAAGTACTTATTAAGGCTGTCTCTAAGCAACCCAACGCTTTCATCTCCTAATTTAGCAGTATACGTGCAATCTTCTTGGGTCAAAACACAATTGAAGTCACCCAACAGAACCACACATTTCTGACATTCAAAGTACGCTTGAATTTCCCGAAAAAACAAACATCTGTCTCTCGAATTCGTAGGTGCGTATACACAGATAACTCTAAATTTAGTGTTCCCGTAACAAAAGTCACACAAAACAAAACGCCCATGTAGGCAACTTTTGACCTCTTCCACTACAATACCAAGAGAGTTCTTGACAAAAATAATACATCCGGCTGATGCTCCCACTGCATAGCTCACACACGCATTGTACCGCAATGAAAATTCTGCTACCAAGCTATCAGTCGCGTCCTCAGTACTAACTTTAGTCTCCTGAACCGCGAGCAAGTCAAGGTCTTTTTCTTGCATCAAGCGTTTCAACTGGTACTGTTTGCGACGCGTTCCTAGACCACGTACATTCAGCGTACCAATGCGTAAAGGCGCAGTCATGCCAGCCATGTTGATGACAAAGATGGAAACTACAATCCTGCGCTTACCGTGTCTCGTACACCGTGCAGTGGGAAAACCGGGGTCTTACGCGTCTAGATCCTGTCCCCGAACCGGCGACGATGACGCCGACCGGGTTTCGAGGGCATATTTTTTACTCTTAGCGCCCGTGACGCGATGCCACAGACGCTCCGAGCGTTTCAGGTTGCGTTCCGTGCTCTCCACTCGGCAACGCTTGCCGCGTCCCGTGGTCGCTTCCGGAGACTCTGTGCCGGCCGCTGGCGTAGCGATCTCGCCACTGGCACCAATATCTTCCTCCATCGATTCTTGAATGTCCTGCTGGCCGTCTGTTGCGGCCAACTCCTCGGATTCTTTCGTTGAGTTTTTGTCATCTTGCGTTGTCGCGTCGGCTGTCTCTTCTCCAGTTGCCTGAACCGCCGCGTCGGGTCCCACGACGTTGCTGCCAGGGGCCAACTTCTCAGCCTCTTCGGCGTCCATTAGATTATCTTGGGCGTCGTCTGTTGGCAGCACGGTCTTCGTAACTCTGGCATAACTCCTGACGCAATCTTGACTTTCATGACCAAACGCTCGGCATACACCACAGCGGGGAGTCTGGCAGTCTCGTCGTATGTGTCCTTGCATGTGACACCTTAGGCAAAGCGGTGCCCGACCCGGGGCCACAAGAAGGACGGTGCCCCCTCCAATCTTAAAAAGGTGCGGCAAGTCTTCTAGCACCACGCCTTCCTTCAGTTTCAGTCGCACCACCCTCGTCGTCGATATCGCGTGTTCAAAGCCCGCGACGGTCCAGTTGTCATTGGAAACCTCCAGAACTTCACCAAACTCACCCAACGCTTGTCGAATGCTCTCATTCGAGACCGCAAAGTCAACCCAGTGAATTTTCACGGTTACATCATGTTGGATAGGGTCGATGATAGCACAGAAGCCACCCTTGACTCGAAGTCCACCTGTTTTGAGTAATGCTTCTTTGTCATCCTTGCTTCGCATCTTCGCCAGCCAGATGTGATTCATCTGGAAGGCTCCAATGCCAATGATCGCCTTGATGAGTCCCACTTCTTCCAACGGGGCCCGAAAGTCTTCCAACCGGTATGGTCTTTTTTCCATATCCCCGTGCTGAAACACACACTCTTCCATACTGTCACCCGACGGCAATGTAGGCAACAAAAACCGGTAATCCGATGGTGCAGAAGGGAACCTAACACCGCGGCCAGCAGCGGCCGCCGAAGCACCTCGCACGGAGCGAGCCATCACACGTCCGTCTCCCACCGAAGCAGAACGCAGAGTGCACAACACCCGCACTCACCACAGCTTGCCACACGCAATACACACCTACCATATAGTCACCGGGTATATATATGCTCCACATTTTTACCTCCCATGTATCCCTGGTGAAAGCCTTTTTTCGCTAATAATTAGGCAATAAATACGCACGGCGTAAGTATGAACTTGCAGTGGTCTGATGTAAGCACTTCAACACACAAGCCTTTTATTCTAATCCTGCCTAATATTTATAATTTTTTTACTATAGCGAAAAAGTTTCATCAGTTGACGCTCTGTCGTACGGGCTGAATTTGCGTTAGCAGTACTGTTTGTGAACCCGTAAAATGCACGGAGTCATGCACAAAGTGCGCGCGGCCTTGAATGAACACATTAACGAGGCACATTTAGCAGCTCCAGCGACGAACCGAGGTAGACCACCGCTACCGCGTTCGACGACTAGGCTTCACTCACGAGTACGGCACGGTGATTCGATGAATGACAGCTGGCGATCACAAAATGCTTGCTGATGTGCAGTTTACGTCTCGTTTTTCCTATGCACAGAAATAGGCATCCGCTATCGACGCAGTTTTAGCTACGGAGCGATAGACTTAAACGAATGAGATGGTTCGCAGTCGCTGTTCCCGTTGCTCGCATGCATTGCATGCATAGCTCGCAGAGCTCGCCACTGCGGCCGGTGCGCAGTGCGAGCTCGATACGATGCCGGCTTCACACCGACGCCATAGCGAGGCCTTCCTACCGCTTAGATGTTGCAGCCGGTGAAATACCGGTGACACTCCGAGAAGCCACTATCGGCGGAGACGGGGCGAGCGCGTCGCCGGCGCAACTCTCAGACCGGTTGCCGGCCAGCCTGCCGTAGTCGAGCGAAGCCTACTTCGAACCGCTTCGAAGTTTTACGGTGCAATCGCTGACGATCGTACTCCGCCTCGTTCGGCGCTCGCCTTGTAGTTGGTCATTGACAGCTGCGGTCGCAAGGCGCAGAAGACTGTTATACATCCCAGCAGCCTTCATTTTTTTGTGAAACACATTCTTTGCATCGCCGGTGGTCGGTGCTCGCTCGTAGCGCTTGCCGCGGTGGCCGGCGCGCAGTGCGAGTTCGATACGATGCCGGCTTGATACCGACGGCATAGCGAGGCCTTCTTACCACTTAGATGTTACAGCCGGTGAAATACCGGGGACACTCTGAGAAGCCACTATAGGCGGAGACGGGGCGAGCGCGTCGCCGGCGCAACTCTCAGACCGGTTGCCGGCCAGCCTGTCGTAGTCGAGCGAAGCCTACTTCAGACCACTTCGAAGTTTCTCATGGTGAAACTCCAGGAGCAGCCGCTGACGATCGTAACAGCTTACTTTTGCTACCATTAATTTATTCTTCGAAGTTTTTTGTTACTTGGCCCTTTGAAATGCGGCATTCACGACGTTTTGTTGAGGAATCGGACCGATGTGCAGCGTGGTTTAACGGTGCGAAATATATTGAAATGTTCCCAGTAAATACCAACCGGTCGTTGCTATTCTTCGCTGCACTTATAATTTCGTTGCCTGTTGACAGATGCTTACACGGTTAGCCACACAAAGCACATGTGTTTCACACCGACGTGCAAACATATGCCCGTACACACAAATACACACACACACACACACACACACACGCACACACACACACACAAACGTCACGCCCAAAGAGGGTTTTTAAAGCTCCTATAGGGAGTTTGTAACCACGTGACCTGAAACTCCCTGGGGAGTTTAACAAGGTCATGTCGTTCATAAACTCTGTGATTAAGGAGGGGGCGTTTTACGATGACATGTGCCGAGTTTACTCCCTACCAGAAAGTAAATAATTGGGGCAGGGGAGTTTTGTGGGCTCATGGGCTGGAGAAACTCCCATCTCGGCTAACTTTTGCTTACAGTGTATGGTATGACATGAATGCATGGTGAACACAAGCGACAGACCCTAACATGAAAATAATAAGATGCGTGTCATGTAACAACATGACTACGTGCTACGCTAATGATGAGCTCACGACCATTTCGCTCGCTTCACCGATACCAAATTTGATATTACGGGACGTGAATGGATGACGAAGGTATGATACTGGTGCAAACATGATAAATATGAGATGCGTGTCATGTAACAACATGGCTTCATGCTACGTTCATCATGTGCTCACGGCCGTTTCGCTAGCTTCACATGTACCAAACTCGGTATTACGTGACGAGAACGGACGACATAGGTAAATGACGCATACAAACATCATAATCACGACATGTGTGTCATGTAATAACATGACTACACGCAACACTGATGATGCACTCGCGGCCGTTTCGCTAGCTTCATATCTGCCAAATTTGGTATTACGTGACGCCAATGGAGGACGAAGATATGTGTCATCTGCAAACATGATAATCACGAGATGCGTGTCATGTGAGAACATGACTACATGCCACAGTCAAGGCGCCAAAACATTTCGACGTGACGCGGTGCGTGTGCTCGCCGGGGTTCATTTCGACGCGTCACGTCGGCGTGTGACGACAGGTGCAGATCCAGCTATATACTCGCAGGTGCCCACCGTGCTGCGTTGCTTTGACGCATGCGCGTTTCAGTTCGTCCGGCGTCCGTCCGTCACGAAAAAAGGGGAGACGCAGTGTCCTCTGGGTAACGCATCGGCACGAAATGCAGCTTGTCGCATTTTGCACCGGTTGCCGTCGGGCCGCGCCGACGGACGCTGGTCACACCTGGCGTCAGACTACAGAGTGCTCGCGTTCTAATAACGTATATAGCATTGCTGTGGCCAGCATGCGCGCGTTAACGCTACATTGGAATATATTGGGCTCTTCATGATGCGCTCGCGGCCGTTTTGATAGCTCCTCATATACCAAATTTGCTGTTACGTGACGTCAATAAATGACGAAATATAATACTGGTGCAATGCATGATAATCCTGACACGCACGCCATGTAAGATCATGACAACATGCCATGCTCTTAGGGTGCTCGCGGCCGTTTTGCTAGCTCCACATATACAAAATTTGGCATCACGTGACGTTAATAGTTCAAGAAAGTAAACGACACAATCAAACATGATAATCATGACACGGTAGTCATGTACGGCATCATTTACCTCCACCTCATAACATTTCGCTGATTTTAAAGTACATATCAACAGTTCTAATTCGTGTATCGCGTATCATCCATTCCCACTGTGCGTCGGGTCTGCCAATTTTTTTTTTGCGTGTGGGAGCACCTTCTGTTTAGTTTTTTTTTATTTTAGGGCTTTTTTTACTAATAGAAAGAATTGAGCGCAGACAGGCAGACAAACAACTTTATTTGGTCCTGAGAGGCAAGGCAGCGGGCCAACTATGTAGGTCCCCACCCAGCCGTTGGCTAGTCCCATGTCGGAACAGAGAGGCCATGCCTCTCCGCTCGTTCACGGGCCCTCTGGACAGCCTGAAGCTGGACATCTTGTCTGGGGTCTGTGATTGCCGTCGTCCAGTCTTCTTTTGTTTTAAAATACTGTAACGCAGGGCACTGCCAGAGCATGTGACTCAAAGAGCAAAATTCACCACAATCTGGGCAAAGTGGATCAATATCCGGATGAAGCATGCTCAGAAAGCCCCTAGAGGGGTAAGACCCCGTCTGGAGCATGCGGAGCGTGCTTGCTTGTGATCTGTGGAGCTTATGATGGGGAAAGGAAAAAGTCTGTCGCTCTCCTCTGTAATGAGATGTTATCTCGTGAAAAGTAACGAGAGGATCACTGTGGACGAGCTCTCCCGAACTCACCCGAGAGACCACCCCGTCGCGGCTTGTGAAACCTCGCGCACAGTCGTGGGCTATCTTGTTTGGGTTCAGGTGACCCGGCAGTACGTCTGGTCCCATGTGAGCGGGAAACCAGACTATGTGATGAATAATGTCTGAGGGGGGTTTGCTGTGGAGAATTCTGGCTGCCTCTGTGGCTATCAATCCCGATGCGAACGCCCTAACGGCCGCTCAGGAATCGGTGTACACCGTGGTGCGTTTCGTGTCCAGTAATGCCAGCGCTACAGCAGCCTGTTCTGCTACATCGACCAAGGAGGTCTTCACTGAAGCTGCCGAGACAAGTTCTCCCCTGTCATTGACGACTGCCACGGAAAACTTGCTGCCGTCGGCGTGGCGCGCCGCCTCCACAAATGTCTCTGTTCCGGAGAGGTTCTTTATGAAAGCCCTAGCCCTCGCCAACCTACGACCTTTATTGTGTTGGGGATGGATGTTTCGTGGAAGAGAGTCAACAATAAAGGAATTCCTTGTTTGATAATCAAGCTGCGTAGTTTCTCCCTGATTGAAGATAGGACGGAGGCCTGCCGCATCGAGCAGTTTTCTTCCTGTTTTGAAACTCGATAACCGAATTAGTTGTGCTGACCTTTGCGCTTCAATTAATTCCGAAGTGGTGTTGGGCACTCCCAACTTCATGAGTTTTTCTGTGCTAGTCGTGATTGGGAAGCCGAGCACCTTTTTGACACTTTTGCGCATGAGCGTGTCCAATTTATCCCTTTCCGTTTTGGTCCAATTGAGAGCCGCCACTATGTATATGATATGGCTCATGAGGAAAGCGTGGTGGGCCCTAAGGAGGATATCCTGGCCTATGCCGCCCTTCTTGTTGGACACCCGCATAATTAATCTCAGAATGTTTTCTGTTTTTGTGGTGAGATGGGCTATAGTCTTTGCGTTGCATCCGTTAGAGTCTAATAAAAGCCCCAGAATTTTCATAGAATTGACTCTAGGAATTGTGCGACCATCCTTGGGGCAAACGCTAATGGGCACCTGATCGAGAGGGGTGAGTCCCCTAACACCTCGTCTAGCCTGTCTGTACAGCAGGAGTTCCGACTTTTCCGGCGAAAGCGCCAGTCCCGTACCTTCCAGGAAAGACTCTGTAACGTCCAGAGCCTCCTGTAGAGCTTGTTCAACCGCCGCCTCCGATCCTCCGGGACACCAGATTGTAATGTCGTCAGCATATAAAGCGTGTCCGACATTAAGAACTTTAGAAAGGCTTGCCGACAGCTTGCGCATGGCTATGTTGAATAGAAGGGGGGAGATAACTGCCCCTTGGGGAGTACCCCTTCGTCCGAGTTTGAAAGGCTCCGAGACTGATTGTCCCAATTTTATTGCCGCCGTTCGACTCCCGAGGAAAGATTCAACGAAGGAGAAGAATTTAACTCCCAGGTTCAAAGCCGATATCTCCTTAAAAATATAGTCGTGTTTGACAGTATCGAATGCTTTAGTGAGGTCCAGTGCGAGGACCCCTTTTACATCTTTGCTTGGAAAGTCAATTATGTGTGTTTTGAGGAGGAGCATGACATCTTGCGTGGAAAGTGAGAGCCTGAAACCTACCATATTATATGAAAACAGGTCATGCCTCTCGATGTAGCGCGATATACTGTTGTGTACTGCATGTTCTGCTACTTTGCTAAGGCAAGAAGTAAGGGAGATCGGGCGGAGGTGATCTAAGCTGGGTGATTTACCTGGCTTGGGGATTAAGACCACTGTGGCCCTCTTCCAAGTTTCTGGTACGACGCCCTCCTTCCATACCCTGTTTATCTCCTTCACTAAGGCCTGAATGGCTTTATCATTTCTTAAGAGCCGATTCGTAACTCCGTCGGGACCTGGGGCAGACCTTCCGTTTAGGCTATGGAGCACTTCCCTGATCTCAGCTTCCGAGTAGGGAGCGTCCAACTCTGGGGAAGGCACACCATCATACCGGTGGGACACAGAAGTTGAGCTCTGGCTAAGCGGGAGGTACTTGTTGGCAAGTATCTGAAATTGGGAAGCTTCGGAGATGCCTGCCATTTTCTCCTTATTAATAAGTCGGTCTATGGCTAGTTTCTGATTGCCTTTGGATTGTCCATCATCTAGGAGGTGTTTGAAGAGGGTCCATTTGCCTCCTTTGCGCATTTTCCCGTCCGCAGCCGAGCAGGCGTCCCTCCATTGTTGTTTATGGAGTTCGGAGCAGTGCTCCTCAATATGCCAATTGAGCTCCGCAATCTATTTCCGTAGCCTGCTATTTAGCCTCTGTTTTTTTCCATCTCGCGATGAGAGAGCGTTTGGCGTCCAGGAGGTGCGCTAACCTTGCATCCATCCCCGGAGCATCAAATTCTGTTACTATTTATTTCGTGGCCTTCTCGACATCCTTCTGAATTTGTACAAGAAGTTCACTGAAGGTGTCATGTACTGACTCATCTTCACCTCTGATTTGCCTAAAAAGGTCCCAATCTGTATATTTATAAGTTCTTGGGGGTGGTGCTCTTATTTCCATCCGGAGTTCTATGATGCTGTGGTCGCTTCCCAAGTTCTCCTGTAAGTTGGACCACTCGACCACCGCATTTCTAGTGAAGCTGAGATCAGGCATCGTGTCTCTGGCGACCGAGTTTCCCAGCCTTGTGGGAAAACGCGGGTCGGAGATAAGCGTTAGGTTTAAGTCTATACTGGCTGCAACTAGATTGGCCCCTTTCTTTGTCCTCGTAACATAAGCCCAAGACGGATGGGGAGCGTTGAAATCCCCAGCTACTATTAAAGGGTGCGATCTGGCGGCAGTTGCGACCCTATGAAGGAGTGAGCGGATATTATGTTTATAAGCCGAAGGAGGGCTATACAGGTTGAAAACGAATATGTTGCTTCGGATTTTGCCGTTGGGAATGATTTCAATTAATTGTGCCTCGAGACCGGATCTCTTATCCGAGTCGCAAATTTTGACTTCGTGCTGCTCAAAGGAGGTATCTTTCCTGACCAACGTGGCGATACCTCTGCCATTTGCGCCTTTTTGGCTAATCGAACGGTAGCCCGAGAGAACTACCGTCTCGCTAAGGGTTTCCTGCAAGAGCAGGACGTGCGGCATTGACGCCTGTGCTTTGATGAGCTGCAGTGGAGCAGCTTTACGCCTTAAGAAACTTGCGCAATTCCACTGCCAGATAATTATGTTTCCGGTTTGGCCCGCCATTTTGAATATTATTGAAGGAACATAGCCTGCGGCGAACTCGTAGCGTCCAAATCCTGCTGCACTATCTTGGCTTTTGCAATCGTACCAGTGTTGGTCGTCTTGAGTTCGCTAGAGTCAATCATTTTCATTTTAGATTCGAGGATTCCTACTCGACGTGTCAGGTGGGAGACGCTCCCGTCCATACGTTCGATTGTGCTAGATTGAATGGCTAAGGCCTCTCTCACCTGCTTGAGCGATTCCTCAATCGCCGTTAAAGACGCGAGTACATTTTTCTCAGGGACCTGAGCGGGGGACTCATCACTTTGCATTGCCACGCTTTCCGCGATCGCGGGGGGCGAAACGGCCTTGCGCTTATTCGACCCCCCTGCTTGAACCGGTAAGGGTTGTGGCTACTTCACGGGGTTCACGCGAGTTGCGGAAGAGCTCGAACTCGGCCCCTGCGTTCGTAGTGCTTCTTTAAGTCCTGCATTTTCTTTTTTAAGCATTAAAATCTCTGATTGTTCTCTTTTTTGCTGTGGTAAAATGCCCTGCGTTACCTCTTGACCGCTTGGGATGTTCATCCTGGCCTTGTCCGCCCAAGACATTTGATTCTGAACGCGGCCCTTGGAACCCGATCGTCCTCTCGAACGGGAGCGATTGCTGCCCTTGTCACGCCCTCTGGAGCGAGAGCGCGATTTGCTGCCGGAGCGTCCTCTGGAGCGGGAGCGTCCTCTAGATGCCGATCTGCTGCGATGAGCGCTGGAGAATGATTCTTCTTCCGCCAGTCCTTCTTCGCCTCCAGCTGTGTCAGAGCCACGCCGCGCGCGCCTACGGCGGCGCCGCCGTCTTTGGCGCACGATGTAGGGCACCTGGAAGCGCTTTCTGCACTTGCGGTCCGCCGTTGGGTGCGCTCCGCCACAGATGGCACACGTGGGATCACACTGATGATCCGGTGATGGTGACTGCATGCCGCATCCGCGGCATTTCTTCTGTTCATCGCCCTTGGGGCAAACATCGGACCTGTGGCCCAAATCACCACATGCATAGCACACGTCCACTTGCCTGCGATACAAGGAACAAGGGTATCGAACACCATCACACACGACGTGCTGGGGGACCTTTTGTCCGTCAAACAACACGATCACTGTTGGTGTCTTCTTGATTCTTCGAACCCCCAGAGCGTCAGGGCTCCTTCGGTTGACGATCATCTCGGTCAGTTCTGCGTCACTGAGATCCACATTGATTCCACGGATCACTCCTTTACATGTGTCGTCAGACGCAGCCACGTAAGCCGCACAGCCTATGACAGTCGAGCCCATACTTATCTCTTGGACCCTGGCGTAGGCGCGCGCATTCGCCTCGAACGGCGTGGCAACGACGAAAATGTTCTGGAAGGGGTTCGTGCGCAGCGTGTCGTCGAACACCTGCTCTGCTGTTAGGGAAGCCGCCTTTGCGAGCGAGCGCTTGAAGATAAGAAGGTCTGTCTTCTTGACATCCATCCCTCCACGTGGCCATATAATGGTCTTAAAGTGATCCCTGGGAAGGTTTGGGATCCTGAAAGCTTTCACAACACGCCTCAACACGTTCTGTGAGGCGGCAGTGCGGGAGCCGCCTTTACCGCTTCCTGTCGCTGACGTGGGCGCATTACCAGCGTTACAATCCGCCCGCTCGGCAAGTTTCTTCTTCTTGCTGGCTCCTTCAATCCATCCCGCGCACTCCGCTTCTTCCGGATTGATGTCCATTCCTTCTACAACCGACACATTGGGGTTGGAGGCCATTCTTCAGCTCGACGACGCGTTAGGCGTCGTCACGACGCTGTTGCAGCGCCCGAGAAACGCGTCGACGCGCGAGGCGTCTGCGTGGCGTGCGTAAAAGTCCTGGGTATTTCCAAAAATTTCACCCACCAGTAAGATGTTGGTATCTGCTGGTTCACTACAACAAACGGCGTCTAATGATGCACAGTTCTTGCTAGTTGAGGCAAAAAATCCGTGCCAGAACGCTTGAACAAACGGGAGCTGACGTGTTCGCACATCCGCACTGGACGAGCGCCCCCTGGCTTTTTTCTTGAGCACGCAATCATTTTGTTGTTAAAAGTAGCCCATACAGATGCTGTTTCGCCATGCATACATCTGTCTCTTTGATGCTTTGATAATTGATTGTGGCCCCGCCGCGGTGGTCTAGTGGCTAAGGTACTCGGCTGCTGACCTGCAGGGCGCGGGTTCGAATCCCGGCTGCGGCGGCTGCATTTCCGATGGAGGCGGAAATGTTGTAGGCCCGTGTGCTCAGATTTGGGTTCACGTTAAAGAACCCCAGGTGGTCTAAATTTCCGGAGCCCTCCACTACGGCGTCTCTCATAATCATATAGTGGTTTTGGGACGTTAAACCCCACATATCAATCAATGATAATTGATTGTGCACTTATGGAGCAACAAGTGTAATCGTAATTTTAGATGCGGAGCATCTAATACTCGAGGCTTGTAGTGCGGCGCCGTCCGCAAGCTTCCTCCTCCTTCTTCAACCATCTGTGCATCCCTTCCTCCTCTACACACCGCGCGCGCTTCACTCCTCCATGATCTGTGCACCCTTCCTCCTCTGCACACCGCGTGCGCTTCTCCTCTTCACGAACATTCGCTAGCTGTATAATGTAGCGCGCATGCGCCGTCACGCTTCGAGAACATCGGCAGCTGACGCGCGCGCATGCGCCGTCGCGCTTCGAGAACATCGGCAGCTGACGCGTGCGCATGCGCCGTTGCGCTTCTCCCCCTTCTCGAACATTCGAAAGCTGACAGTGCATGCGCCGTCGCGCTGTATATATACTCAAGGTCGGCGCTCGCTCGCTCAGTTGCCACTCGTCGGTTGGTTTGTACGGCGCGTCGACGTCCAAGGTCGCGGTGAAATGAATTCCAACGAATCCACAAACTCAATGATCGATGTCCCTTCGACCAGCGCCGCCCTTTCGCATACGTATGTACGTGTTCACTCATTTAACACCCCCCTCCTACAACCACGTTAACCAATTTAGCCATCGACCCAAGTAAGTCGCAAGTTAACACCCCATTTCACAACCACGTTAACCAATTTAGCCATCGATCCAAGTAAGTCGCACTTTAACACCCTGTTAACCAATTATATGCTCGGCATCCTCCTCAGTGTTCCCCCGAGGGAAGCTGCGGGTAATTTTTTTTTAATTTGATTTGATTTGTGAGGTTTAACGTCCCAAAACCACCATTTGATTATGAGAGACGCCGTAGTGGAGGGCTCCGGAAATTTTGACCACCTGGGGTTCTTTAACGTGCACCCAAATCTGAGCACACGGGCCTACAACATTTCCGCCTCCATCGGAAATGAATCGTAATTTTTAATATTTTATTCTCATTAACAACAAATAGCAGTGGCCGTTGAAGTACACTTAGAGCAACAAAGTCATTCTTTTTTTTCAATTTGTTCTTCTTGATAGCTGGGACAGCCTTTAAATATCCACGTAATATTTCTTCATCCCGCTTTTCGGACATATGAAGCGCGAAGCATTTCGTAGCGAACTTCAGCGACTTTGAGCATATCTATCTATCTATCTATCTATCTATCTATCTATCTATCTATGTATCTATCTATCTATCTATCTATCTATCGAGCGATCGATCTATCTTGCCGCCTACGACTTTTAGCTCTCCTAGCCGTTTCGATAATGGCATCAATACCAAACTTGGTATGACATGACATGACTGTATGATGAACATATTTAACTAGTCATGACATTAAAATCGTGACATGTATGTCGTGAATGTCGTGATTTACATTTCATGGTTATGCAGCTCTTGTGGTGGTTCTGTTCACAAGGCATGTTGCAAAACTGGCTTGATATAACATGATTGCATGGCGAACACAAGTGACAAACCCTCACATGAAAATCGTGACATGCGTGTCATGTAACAACATGACTACATGCCACGCTTCTGATGCACTTCCGGCCATTTCGCTAGCGTCACACATACCAAATTTACGGCACGGTACGTGAATAGAATTACGGTACGTGAATAGATCAAAAGCTATGTGGCTGGTGCAGTCATGATAATAATTAGATGCATGTAATATAACAACATGACTACGTGCTACGCTCATGATGAGCTCACGACCATTTCACTCGCTTCACCTATGCCAAATTTGATATTACGGTACGTGAATGGATGACGAAGGTATGATACTGGTGCAAACACGATAAATATGAGATGCGTGTCATGCAACAACATGACTACATGCAACGCTCATGATGTGCTCGCAGCCATTACGTTAGCTTCACACGTACCGAACTTGGTATTACACAACGATAACGAACGCAATAGGTAACTGGTACGTCCAAATATGATAATAACAACTTGCATGTCATGTAGCAACATGACTGCATGCCACACTCATGATGCGGTCGCGACATATGCCAAATTTGGTATTACTTGACGTCATGGATGACGAAGGTATGTGACTGGTGCAAACATGATAATCTTGGAATGCGTGTCTTGTCAGAACAAGACTACATGCCACAGTCAAAGCCTCAACACATTTCAACGTTACGCGGTGCGCGTGCTCAGCGGCGTTCACTTCGTGGCGTCCCGCCGGCGTTGCCCCGCCAGGTGCCGGTCCTGCCATGTACTCGCGGACGCACGCCGCACTGCGTTTATTTCATGCATGCGCATTTCAGCTCATCAAGCGTCCATCCGTCACGAAAAGAGGGAGACGCAGTGTTGTCCGGGTAACGCATCGGCGTGAATTTTGCGCCGATTGCCGTCGGGACGCGCCGACAGACGCTGGTCACGCCGGTCGCGCCTTGCGTCGGACTATAGAGCGCTCGTGTTTTGCTAACGTAGCGTTGCTGGGCCTAACGTGCGCGCGTGAACGCTACATTGGAAAATGTTGGGCTCTTCATCATGCGCTCGGGGCGATTTTGCTAGCTTCACATATGCCAAAATAGGTGTTACGTGACGTCTGCGGATGTCGTAATATATGACTGGTGCAAACATGATAATCCTGACACGCGTGTCATGTAAGAACATGGCAACATACCACGGCAATAGCGTGCTCTGGGCTGTTTCGCTAGCTCCACATATACTAAATTTGGTCTCACGTGACATGACTACATAATGAAGGTAAGCGACGCATCCAAATGTTATAATCATGGCACGGAAGACATATACAGCATCATTTACCTCTACCTCGTAACGTTGTGCTAATTTTAAATCGGCATATCCACATTTCTCATTTATGCTTCGCCTATCATCGATTCCCACTGTACGAGGGATCTGCCAATTTTTTATTAGTGAAATCTTCTGTCACCTCAGGAATGCTGGCTTTTCTTCCGAGATTATTACTTATACTTGCTCGATGTACAGCACTGTTGTCTATATAGAGATAGCACGCCACCTCCAGCAGAGCCTCAGCAGGAACGCTGTATACGCGCTTGAGACTTCCACACCACGGAGCTGCGCATTAGCATGCTCGCCAGTATCCAAGTCGAGATAGATTCGATATCCTGACGAGACGCAGGCACTTCTACTTATCTGAAGCGCTGCCTAGGGCAGCCACAGTTTTCCCTTCATCAAGCCTTCTTCTGCGTACAGCGCTGAAGCTGAAGCCTTTGGCTCAATTGCGCCACCCAGTATAGCGGGAACCAGCGTGCTCGAAGGAGACGAAGTAAAGCCATCATGGAGGCTTCGTACTTTGTGGCACTCGTTTGTCCTCATCTAGCAAGTCACTTTTTAAGTTCCGCTTCACGCGCTTATTGTCAGTCGCAAGCATGTGAATAAATGGCGTTTTACATACACTCCAGAGCTCAGAAATCTTTAAAAATGTGGTTCTGTTTCTCCAAGTCAAAGTTTGTCGTGCTGACGCAGCTTTCTCCCCTTCAATCTAGCTCTGTTTTATTTGATAGATTAGCTCCATAACCACTCTATCAGTGCGTAGTATGAAACCAGAACTGTCTCACGTTCACCTGGAAGCGTATAGCAACTATGCAAGTTGCAAAAAGAACATGGCTGCAACTTGGTCTCGATGTACGACGGCGCTGAAAAGTGAAAAGTTCTAAAGAGAATGAAAGCCGATTTGCATTTTGTCTAACCTCTTTTTTTGAGCAGATCACAATGGAAGCTACATAATTTATTGAAAAAAATGTCAGGCCTGCGTGTAGGCGCAGCACAGTCAACGCGAAAGCTAATAAAGCGGCTTTTCGGAGCCTTTACTAAACACTCATTGGGTATCTACTTTAAGCACACTTGCTTGAGACCCACTGTGGCAATAATAATAAGCTTTTTGGTAGTAGGCCTGCATTAGAGATACTATTTTACGTCATTCTTCTGAGAAGCGTGGTATTCACTAAACACTTGCAACAAGTGGCTGACGGCGTTGAGGAAATAAGGCTGAAGTGGGTAGTCTTGATAACAAAATTACGTTGCCGTGTACCACCTCTTAATTTCTACTTGAACAGGTCTTGTCTGGTGCCATCCCCTCTGTACTCAAGCTGTAACGAACCTGAACACATCGACCATTTTCTTATCACATGTCATCGTTTCAAAAATCAAAGAAAAAACTGCTTCGAAATTTTATTCAGAAAACTAAGAATATCACCTAATACTCCCAATATTTTGTCTTTTGGGGCCACTTCATTGGGACACAGTGACAGGAACATCTACGGGGCTCTCTGCGAATTCGTATATAACACAAGAAGATTACCTTGCTGAGTCAGCGATCAGCTCACGAATTTTACTAGCCACACTACCACTTAATATTTAGCTGATACACTGCAATGATTCAACTTTCAGGAGAATTTCATATAACGATTCCTCCTCAGATATTCAACAAATTCTGATATTTCTCTCCTCCCCCCTTTTTTCTTTTTTTACATTGCGCCAAATTAATTTCGCAGTCAAAACACAGTAATCATATTCCCGTAGTCTTGAAAATCTATAGGTATTGACTTGCATTAACCACCGGCTTCTTGGTCAATCCCCCTTAGTGGGTGAGAGCCACAAAAGAAAGAAACAAGCAAGCAAGCAAGCAAGTGGGTATGCGCCCCAGTAAATAGGGAAACAAGAACAAGATTTTGTAATGGGTTGGAGCATTGGATGGCCCACTCATTACGCTATTCGCATTGTGGACGACTGGTTGTAATTTCGCTGTTGTATAACGCTTTACAAGTCGCATTAACGCGATTGCTTTCCCGACATCGAGCCTGCATAAGGTAAGTTTGACAACAGCTCACAAGCAGCGGTGCAGTTCAATGATTGAATACTAGGCTGGCACCAAGCGGACCCGGGTTAGAGCCCCACTGTGTCACCAGTGTTGCGTCATGCCTGCCGAAGACAATTTCGACAACAAGTTACAACCTCCAGCGTAACTGATCGGTAGAATATTAAGCTGTCACCCAGCAGACCCAGGTTCAAGCTCCACTCTGTCATTAGTGCAAGTTTTTTTTTCTATTTTAGTTACGGGCACCGGTGGCGGTAGTGGTGGTGGACAACATGCAACTGCGCCAGCTCAAGTGATTTGCGAGCGTCTCTCTCGTGCTCACCGTCGTCTTCTTTTTTAATCGGCAGAAACAGTCCCTTACCAAACTGCCTAATCCTCCAGTAAGTTGTGCCGCGGATAGCTATAAATCAGGCGCAAAACAACGCAACACAGTATTATAATAGGCAGGGCGCAAGCAAACGTAAATACTGAAAATAGTGGAAGCATCCTGTCAGTATATACAACACTGTAGAGCACATTCGCTACGCACTTTGGTTTGAGACCTCAACACGTACACTCACCACACGTTTTGGTCGGCGGTGGCACATACGGTCTCACACACTCGCATGCCGCGTATACGTAGCAACAAGGCGCGCACACGCTGTCGGCTTTGGTGATTGAACACAAGCCCATACGCAGCACACACAACGCACTAATAATACAAGTGCCTCGTTGTCACTTGGTGTTTTGTGGAGTGACACCACACCATGTTCGAGGTAGTCGTCGTCACCTAGGGCTTCTTTGGGCACGTCGCTTGTACGGCTGGGTCCTGAGGTGCTGAAAGTGACTCTGGAAACGTGGTGGTTGAAACGATGACTGAGGCGGCGATGGCACCTGATGCATCGGTACACCCTCACTGTCACTGCCATTGCAGTAGAACCTAAAAAGCCCCGCAGGAGATTCAGTGGAGCCACCGAAGTAGCAGTTCTGCCAGGCTCATCGACGTGGTGGTACCCAGGTCGTCGAGTCTGAAGGCAACCATGTCCCCTCTGGAGATACGCTTACCGCGGAAAGGTGGCACATCTGGTTGTGATTTTGGCCATGGTGCTGTCGATAGCTTTGCAGCTGAGAAGATTGTTTCGCTGTTTTCACCCTCTTCACGCATGTCTTCTGTATGTCGTCGCTCGTTGCCGATGAACTGCTGTCACTTGGTTTGGGTTGATATACACATGGTCGGTTGTCGACGTGACTGACGCCGACCCAGTGTACCTTACCACGATGAATAGCAGACTTCGTTGGCATCACTGCCTCGATGGCCATTGTGCCAATTGGTTTGATGGATCGGTTTCCCATCACTGCTGTGGCATTCAGTGATATGACTCCTTTCATGTTTCCAAAGACCACTTTATAAAGTGAGTCACACAGGCAGTGAGCACGCACTTCTTCTTTAAAAATTAGCGTGTCTAAGAAGATCACCACTTCTGGTAGGTATCGCACCGCGCGGTCGAGGAAGAGTACCTTCCGATGCTTTCTAGTCAATCTTTCTTTTGGCACTCGCACAACACCCGTATCGTAGCCAGTGTCACGTAGTACGCTAACAGAGAGTTTATTTATAAACTTTGTCACAATGCGCATGTTCTGAATATTTCCCAATGAAGAACTTTGGCTGACTGCGGTGTTGACAATAGGTATCTTTTTCTTCATCTTTCAAAATAGCGTAATCTACTTTTTCTACGGACTTTGCACCATTTATTTTTTCTGATACTATGCAAGATGCTTCGAATTTCTCCCCTTTATCGACAGAATACTTGCCATTGGTATAACCACGCGCGGGGAAAGATGCTTTCGTTCGGGACGAGCATTCTGGCACCCTGTGTTCTTTTTTATTGCACAGAAGGCAAACATCTTCCGTCCGACACGTTTTCTTTGCCTGCTCAGGCGGCCCTGTTTCCGTCCGAGCTCGTTCTATATTCAAGTTCGAAAGCGTCATCACTTCCATAAAGGTTTATGTGGTCGCACATATTGCGCTCAATGTCTTGCATTTTCTTTCTTTAGGAAAAATTTTTAGTGCTGGCAAACAGCCTTTCATAAAATATTCACATATGATTACTTCTCTAAAGACAGAGTAACTTCATCCTGCCTTGCTCATTTTGAGCCAATGGCCAAAATAACCAGAAAGTCTCGCCGCATACTACAGGCTGGGCTCATGACACGCCAAAGCATACCCTGCCTTGGCGTGTCATGGTCGGGCCGCCTTGATCGCGTGGTTTTGTCCACAACGGTAAAAAGCCCTGCAATCACGGCGGCTTTGCGAAAATCGCAATTCTTTTCTTCACTGTATGTTGTAGTGCTGATGGACTCCAAATCGGCGCTACAAAGACTGAATCGTGGCCAACCTCAAGAAAAGTTCACCAGGCAATCTCTGGCACTAAATAAACACCTAACTGGCAAGAATTTCAATATAAAGTTTCAGTGGATCCCATCCCACGTTGGCATTGAAGGCAATGAAAAGGCTGATGCCCTTGCATGCGAAGCACGGACATCTGTTCCAAATGTAAGAACTACCAAGATTTACCACAACAACAAAGACTTGATACGCAATCATTTTAAGGCGATCTACATGTTTCCACACCAAGCATTCGTAATTCATGGACTTTCTCGTGACCAAGCGGCGCTGTTGTACCGCATGAAAACCAGATCCACATACACCCCGGCCTGGTCATTCAAGACTGAGAGATACGCTTCCCCATTCTGTGCCTTCCGCGGTGACATTGAGAATATTGAACGATTCATTTAGCTTTGCCCACAGTTTGATGTGCAAAGAGCAGCGATGATCCGCACCTTGCAAAAAGGCTGTCATAGGCATTGGACAGTTGATGACTTCATTTTTCCTGATGGACCGGCGGCAACTAGGAGGAACGTGCAAGGAATTTCGTTGGTCTTCTCGCGAGACACTGGGCTGTCTGACACGTGGTGACAATTTCCAAATTCAAGAGATGCTCAGGCGGAACAACTGCCGGTCATGAAGACCAGGCTCACACCGCCTGCTGCAACACCACCACCACTACCACCACCACCAAAACCACCATCAAACTCATAAATGTCTATTAAGGTCCATGGGAAAACCACCATATTTGTCACTTGATTGGTAGATCATTAGACGTGTTATACTAAGGTTGTGGTTTCAGTACTTACCAGCACCAAGTTGGTTGTTTACCTACTTCTGCTGAGTTCAATGTACGTCATAATGATTACACTGCAGATAATAATTTTAAATATTGTCTTTTAGGCAATTTTTGCCTTCGTTATCTGTTTGGGTAAATGGGTTATAATATTTGCACTCTCACTTCAAATGTGCTACGTACTCGGTCACGCAGCTTTACAACAATGTCACAAAAAAGATTGTTCTGAAGACGAACGTGCAAAACTGACAACAACGCTAAATGAGTTTGTGCAACGCTGACAACAACGCTAAGTAAGTTTACCAGCCCACAACTCAGGATATCTCGCCCACAGTGGGGATATAAAGAGCAAGCCATGCCCTTTCGCTTCGACTAGATTTGAAAGTGAAGATTGCGCCTGACTTCTCCCGATCGGGTCTTGGACATCTTTACCTATGCGCACTGCGTTTACGCTGCATCCTACTTGCAAACAAAACGCAACTCTTGTAAACGACTGCCAAGCACGCGCGCAAACAATACCTGGGCAGATGTTGTGCACGCAAGTGATGGAACGCATGGAAATCCTCTTCCTATTCAAGAGTGAGCTGTAGTGCACAGTGATCAAATTCAGGGCATATAGACATGGCAACAAATGCTGTCTCTACTGATGCGAAAGTTTGGGGCTCGTTAGAATAAATAGACCTTCGCATTTCTACCCGGTTACATACGAAAGAACTGGTGAAAGTAGAAGAGTTCAGCGGAACTACAGTCTCTGAATGGCTTCACAATAAAATTTCAGTTTTCGATGCGTTCGCTGAAAGCAGACAAGGGAATAAGCATCAGAGAATGCCTCCGAACCCATCTGCGTGTTCTTGATAGCTTATGCGGAAAAAGAGACAAAATCAAAATACCGCAGAAAGAAGCCAGCTAGAGTAAGCATTAACGTAGTTCTCACTAATGCGACTTGGGGTGGTGGCTTGCGCTGAAAGAAGATGGCAGAGCACACAAAAAACTGCAGTGTAAAACTCCAATAATAATACAATAGTTCAACTTTTCCTTAAACAACTGTATGATCGGCATATGTGTTTTTTTTCTGTGCGAGGAACCTTCCACTTATTTCATGTTAAGATTTAAGATTTACCGTATTATCGCTGCCCCTGATGGTTTATATGTGGCGCAAACCCAAGCATCACTAGCCGTGTTATGCAACACGGAAGCGCCAAAACGGCTTTCATAAAACACGTCCCCAATAAGTAACGCTCATAGTATATCTCTTAAGTCGCAAATTTATAGCACTCATGCCCCCCATACCTGCCTAAATTAAACTTTTGCGCGACTTTCTTCATACAAAAAATTAAAGTACCTACAGAACTGAACGGGCTGGCCAACCGCATCTAATAAACAATCGGAATGAGAGGAAAGCTGCTACATCTGCTGGGGATCGCCAGGTCTGACTCGATAATCTTGAGAGCCCCTAATGAAAAAGCTTGACAATAAAATGCTACTTCACAAAGCACAAGTACGTTACCAGAGTTGCACGACGCGAAACCGCAGAAGCAGCTGCGTTATCAATCACATTACCTGCTTACTCGTACAAGAAAACAGTACTAAATGTAAACGAAAGTAGTTGCACATGCATCGATGCCCTGTACATCTATTCGTGGACCGCCACTACTTAGGGGCATTGCCTTACTTATGTCAACAGCTGATACTATTGTTTTTTTTTCTCGCCCGCGAGCAGGCTTTTCTCCAAGATTGCCACTGCCGCGAATAAAGAAATTTGAAAAAGCCAAAAGCCGTTGAGCTTCTTAACGCTTCGGGCATCTGCTGACGGCTAAGGTACGAGCTCTCAGTGACATTGTGCTTTATATAAGACGCAAAATAATAAAATCTGCAATTTTATGTCTCGAAACTACGATATGCATTTGAGAAACACCGTAGTGAAAAGTCCAAGAAATCGCGATCATCTGTCATTTTGACATCGCACAGTACAAGGCTCTCTACCATTTGACCTAAGTAGATATTCGACCACCGTAGCCCGAACAGAACCCACCATCTATGAGTCAGCACACGAGCACCGCAGCCCTGGATCCACCGAGGCGGATAATTCTCACCTTTATTAAAACATAAAAAGAAAAGACTTCCTGTGACTGCTCTCATTGTAAGAGTTGTCTGTTGAATGATGATTACATATTTTAAATTTAAAGTGCATTGTGGCATAGGTTAACGTTTCGCCTAAGTACGTGCAGTGGGCGTTTCGCTGACACACAAAGTAATTAGGACGTAGTGAATAATTGAAAACTGTTCTTGCAACAGGCTTTCAATTATAGCTTGAAATGATCGCTGTTACACGCACACATGATCCTTTCCTTTCGGCACGATTGTGGCATGCCGTGAGAACAGCAGCTGGTTATTGGGATCTAAATTTGACAGGAAAAACCAAGCGTTCCCCAATATACAGCTTTGTTTACGGAATCTTCATGTAATTAAAGACAGCCAGCACGACTTTTTAAGACAGATTCAGCGTGTATCTTGTAATACCAATATGACTCTGGTAATTTAAAAATCATATATCACTAGCAGGGAATATTTTTAAAAACGAAGCATTTTCTCGTGAACCTCGGTAACTTTCAGTGTACCTATCTATCTGAATATCCATCTATTATACTGCCACCTAGGACTTTACGCTCTCCTGACCAATTTATTAATAGTATTGATACCAAACTTGGTGTGACATAACATGATGGTATGACCAGCATCAGAGACTAGCCATAACATGAAAATCATGACAAGTATGCCGTGAATGTCAAGATTTAATATTCATGGTCTTGCTACTCTTGCGGTGGTTGTGGTAACATGAGATGTTGCAAAACTTGTATGGCATGATATGACTGTATGACACACACAAGCGTTAGACATGTGTGTCATGTCACAACAAAATACATGCTACGCTCATGATGCGCTCGCGGCCGTTACGCTAGCTTCTCATATGCCAAAGTGGATATTCCGTCGCGTGAATGCGTGACAATGGTATGTCACTGGTGCAACCGTGATAATCATAAGATGTGTGCCTTGTAAGAGCATGACTACATGCCACACTTAATGCGCCAAGACTCTTCTACGTGACCCGGCGCGTGTGCGCACCGGCGCTTGTTTCATCGAGTCATGCCGGTGATTCCACGCCACATGCCGATCTACCTACCATATACTCGCAGGAGCACCATGCTGCGTTGCTTTGACGTATGCGCGTTTGAGCGCACCCGACGTCCCTCCCTCACGAAGAGAGGCAGACGCAGTGCTGTCTGGGTAACGTCATCAGCACGAAATGCAACATGTCGCATTTCACGCAAGTTCCCACCTGGTCGAATCGATGGACGCTGGTCGCGCCGGTCGCGCCTGGCGTGAGACCCGCTTTGCTAGCGTAGCGTCGCTGCACTCGGCGTGCACGCGCGTCAACGATACGTCAAAGTATATTAAGACCTTATTTATGCGCTCGCGGCCGTTTGGCTAGCTACATATAAAGCAAAATCCGTGTTACGTGACGTCAATGGATGACGAAGGTATAGAACTGGTACAAACATGATAATCATGACATGCGTGTCATGGAAGAACTTGACAACATACCACGCTCTTAGGCACCACACACTGGCCAGAAGGAGCTGTGTTGCTCACACTGCCCCATCTCAAAGGCTCTCACATTCGCTTCTAGGAGCACGCAGAAAATACACGGGCACACGCGTCCCCCTGTATCCCGGAAACAATCCGCCGACAGATGCAGGGCTCCAAACAAGCGCGTCGCGTTCTATTTTCGTAGAGGCCGTCTCAAGGTTGCGTTTTTTATCCGCTTGGCTATGTATTCTGGCGCTGCAGTCGGGCTGGAAAACTCGCCTGAATGGTGACTATAGAGTGCTCGCGGCCGTTTTACTGGCTCAATATATACCATAGTTTGTATTACGTGACGTGAATAGACGACGAAGGTGAATGACACTTCCAAACATGATAATCATGATATGGAAGTCATGTACGGCATGATTTGCCTCCGCCTCATAGAGTCGTGCTTATTCTAAAGTGACATACAATCATGCTTCGCATATCATTGATTCCCACTGTACGTGGGAGCTGCCAATTTTTTTTGTACTTGAAGTGTGCACGAAGCAGAGTGACATAAGCTGGATGTCTTTTACGGTCTACTGAAGCATTAAATAATTTTTTGGGACATTTACACGCTGTGTGGCTCTGTCACCAAGTTTTAAACGAATGCATAGCTACATTCGAAGCGACAACTGCCTTGTGAGAACTTGAACACATACAAAAAATCACCATTTTCAAAAATGCTCTGTTACATCGAAAACAAGACTTCTTAATTCGTGGTAAGCACAGGACAGAAATGAGTTATTTTCGATGAGCAGTCGCTTTATAAAATCAATTTTGGTAATACTGCTCAAAACTGGCTAGATGTAGCCAAATTATTACAGATATTCGTTAGCGTTAACAACTGTACTGAAAATTGGTAGGATGTTTTTGTATAATAGTTTAGTGGTAGTGTTAAACTTTTGAGCTATCTGCTGTTATCACAAGAACAATCTTGTCAAGCAGTCTTAATACGAGAAGCGAGTCGGCTTTTCAAAATGTAAAGAGGTGTCGGGCAGAATTCTCTCACCTGCCGGAACTGTTTTGGTAACTAAGAGATGCAGATAGAGAAAAGATGAGAAAATGTTACATTGAAAAGAACCGCAACTTGATGCGCTTATGGAGCTGCTTGTCTTTGCGATACCTTTTCTATATAACAATAACTCGCTTTCTTAGCATCGACATTAGCAATCCTAACGTTTTAACCGCTTGCCTCGAGAGAGAGACGTAGTTAGCCGCTGACGTTCCGCTTTACCTGCAAAGCGTAAATTTTGCTGAGTATTGAAAACGCACCCGACGATTAAGTTTATTTGCAAAGTCCACAAGCAGTCAATAACGACTGTTTTCACACACACTCGGTAGTTTTTGCACTCCACGCATTTTCTTCGCAAATCAATGTGTCAGGCACATATGCAACGTGCCCATTTTTCGTTTCTCTCCATCGAAGAAAATCTTTCACGCCATAATTGGAAGCAGTCAAGCCACTTAGCGGCGTTCAAACCACACGTAAACGCAGCAGAAAGGGATTTAAATTGAAGTCTTTTTTTTCGAGCTGCAGGTATTTTGAGCATATCTATCTATCTATCTATCTATCTATCTATCTATCTATCCATCTATCTATCTATCTATCTATCTATCTATCTATCTATCTATCTATCTATCTGTCTATCTATCTATATATCTATCTATCTGTCTGTCTGTCTGTTTATCTATCTATCTATTTATCTATATATCTGTCTATCTATCTATTTATCTATCTATCTTCAGAAAAATTTTTGACAGAAAAACAGGGAGGTCAGCCTGACCTACAGTTTCCACTTGCCAACTACTCAACACTGTAGAGAGAGCATGGGGGAGCGTAAAAGTGAGAAATGAAAGTGCAACGATAGAGAGATTAGATTATGCTACATTACGCTGGGACAACTCTAAAGACGTAAATCAATTTTAATCGCTTGTAAGAATGCTGCAACGGCTCGTATAACCACCTTTTGTCAGCTGACGTCAGGCCGAGGACCTAACATAGGTACGCTAATATATCACCCAATCAAATGTTTCTGTAGCTAAGGTTCTCTTGCACACTCTCTACAGACGCAAAATATATGTTCGAGTACATCTGGCAACTGACAGTAGCCAGAATCATGACCTATCCTACTGCCGCCAGGCAAGTTGGTTTAGCGTCTCGGGTAGGCTACGCCAAGACGAATGCGGTGATTTCTGGGTCCGATTTGTGCAGCTGCTTGTGCCGACATTCCGGTTGGTTTCATTGCTCTAAGATGAAGTTACGCATTATGCGTTGAAGTAAAGAGCTGGTGACTCTTCGAAAAAAAAACAACACAGTGCACTGTTCCTAGCCACTATTTGAAGATCTCTTAGATTCGGCTACAGTTCGCAGATATCCACTGGAATGCTACATGAATTCCCTTTATGGGGCGATGCCAAGAAGCTCTTCAATTTCTATAGATAAAGTATTACATGAATTATCTTATAACAGGCAATTCACTGTTTGAACAGAATCTTTGACATCACACACTTTCGCCTACCTACGAGCGGGCTCTGCGCACATGAATCGTATTGCCTCTCGAGTAGCAACAAGTTATGCGGCAGTTGAAGTGGTCCTCTGATTTAGGTTCAAATGATCTTAAGCTGCGGGATGACAAAGACGCTGGCGGAAGTACATAACGTGTTAGATGCATGTATATAAACGTGTGCCACAATATTGCGCAATGTATTATTGTGCAGGCGTGTAAGTTGCATAGGCCTGATAGATGGTACAAGGAACCTAATATTTCCAAGAATCTTGGTAGTAGTATTTTCTGATGCCGCGATATAGCTCTTGAATACCTGCAGTATAGGATTCCTGCTATTGCAGGAGATCTGCCTCCGAAAGGCATCATTTTGCTTCCGCCACAGCCTGAAGAACGTGGACAAACTCTTCAACGTTGACTTCAAGACAGCGACGCGTTTTGACCACGATACAACCCGGTCGCTGATAAAAGCCACAAGTTGTCTTGTCCTACAGCAGGAATCTCCGTTTGATGCACCGTTGTCTTATCATTTGTTTTCGCGTACATGAAGTATTGCGCATTTCTCTGTTGGCAGTACCTTGCTTTGATGCTCACTGCACGTTGCAGTCGAACACGTGGTTGGCGGTGTGTAGCTCGAGATGCCCTTATGCAAATGTCGTCCACACGTGTACTAACCATCAGCTTGTCAGGAAGTTCATCAGCAAACCTACTTAGGCTATTGTGAATGAGAGTAGGAGTGAGAACGCTTTCTTGGGGTTCTCCGCGGATAAAATTATAACGATATCTGTCTCTATCACTTGTCAACATATTTGCTATATGGTTTCTAATTTAGCTCACGATCCATGCCTACAGTTGTCCACCAATTGCTAAGTCCTCAAATGCATCATGGATTGCATTCTGTAAGACATTGTCCAAGACGTGCCGAAAGCCTAGAAAAACAACATGCCTCTATTCTGCGTCGACATTCTTCCTGTTCAACACTGCAGACCAAGTTGAGGACACCTGACATGGTTGGTAAGCCTTTCCTAAAGCCATTGATGAATTCAACAAAGCAATTATTACGTTCTCAGAGCCACTGTATTCTCCACAGTACCATTTTTTTCTTGACTTTGCACCGTAGCGGCTTAAGGAGATCGCCCGGTAACATGAAACTACATTACACTTCCACGTAGAAAAACACTTGTTTACACTTCCACGTAGATGAAACATTGAGAAACTTCCAAGTACAATGGTCAATTAAAGATTTTATCAATTAGTTGTTGGTCGATTGAGTCAATAATCTATTTATCGCGCTTGATGTGGATCTTTAGTATATTGATCGACAATTTGAGAGGTGCCTTAAAAGTAGTATATCATTGCTCGTTTGTATAAGAATGGAAACGTCGTTTTATAAGAATGGAAGCGTCATCGAGTCGGTATGCATTTATCTTGGTTGATACTGCGCGCACGAGAGCAGGACAAAGAATAAGAAAAATACTGACCTCGAAGTCGCCTTGCCCTTGCACACCTTCCAGCGCCTGTCCTGAGTGTCATATTTTCTTTCGTCGTCTGATCTGCGCTCAGGTGTCAACCAAGATGAACGTCTTATCTGTTTCATCTCGACTGATGTCTTTCTATGAGAAGCAGACTTCTATCATTTCTTCTAAGGCTGTGTCTTTGCTGGTCGTACTAAAAATGCCGACAGGTAATAGATGGGAATCCAACCTATAGTTTGGACTGTCTGGCTCAACTTGTAGTTCAGAAGAGATGCCAAGAACATAATGAAGATGAAGAAAAACTGGACACTTCATACATGATCTGGTATTACTCAGGAGTAACGTGGCTGACTTGTTTTGACGTCGTTTAGGAATCCGATGTCTCCTGCATGTATCGGCGTTGTGTTTGGTCACCGTGCAGCCTGGTGAGTTCTAGCACTATATTAAAGAGGTCCCAATAAATTTCTGACGCATACAAGTTTAAAAATACCGTAAGCTTGCCGTGCTTCCATCTGATTACGCGCACCTCTGTATTGAGTTCGAACCAGTAACAAATTATGTTGATACTTTATGCATGAGTGCCCTAACTTCGTCAAGCGTGTATTTCATGAAGGTACTCCTCCATATTTTTGATCGAAAATAGTGCTATTAGCTTCGTTGTTATGTAATGTTGCAGTCTTTTCGATGATGTTGAACTCGATAACATTCATGCTGATGCAAATAATGCAAGTCGGTTCCACATCTAGACGATCCGAGCACACTATCTCACTTGTAGCAATAAAGAATTGCGTGGCGTGTGAACGCGTTGTTTATCGTGGATGGCTTAAGTAGATTTGCTGCTGCGAACACTCCTTCGCACTTTGACAGTACAGTAAGGGCACGCGAACCAACCCATTTCTGAGAATGACGGCTATGTATTGCATGCTATTGAAGAGACAAGTTGAATCGATGGTTACGTCACCAGACACTACCTGGTGCACTAAAACGGACAGGGCATAAACCCACTGAGTGGCATCATTGATAACCTGGAGCGAGATCATCGTGACCATCGAACGAGATCATCGGTGGCTAGGGCAGTGGCTTTGATTTCGTCTTCGTTAATGAGCTCTTCTGCGCGAACAGCGTCTAACTTGGCACTCGTGTATTGTGGTGTTCGTCCGCGTGGTCCATGTGTTGCAGTAGCGAAGCTTTGAAGCTGCATTTATTCACAAATCCGCCATATTTTACGTACGTACGTCTTGGCGTTAATTATGTACCCCGATTGAAAACATTTCAGGGAACTTTGTGTGCTTATCGCAATATTCACAACTTGTCCCTTCATTGACATTGTTCATTGCCATGTGTTGATAGCCTAATCGCACATGAACTGTAGACGTGGTGTCACTAGTGCTTCCTCTGCGACAATGAGTATTGGATACTTTGGTAGCGTTGTTGCACCATAGTAGCCGTTACCGGTGCTTCGAAGGCCACCGTCTTCCTAAATTTATTAGATTGTCTTTGATTACGAGCAAAAAATAGCGCTACAAACTAGCAAAAATACACAGTATTACGGTACTATCGATGTGGTACAGCATGACGGAAGCCGGTCTTTCAAATGACTACTACCTCTGTTTAGTGATTCCTCGCATGTCCCGAGAATCGGAACTAACCAACGTCGGGAGCAGCTGGGATCCACCGTGTCAGTAACACCTAGAAACTGTTCCTTTCTTGTTTTGACCGGATTCCGTCCAAACTAGCCAGGTTACTCTCAAACCACAGGTGGTCGTCGACTTCGCGTAGCTGCCGCCAAAGTGTCACTCGAGAAACTATCGCCGAAAACGGGTGCTAGCCCGGGTGAACGCGTTTGCGCATTTGCCGCGTTGTTACTATGCTTTGCCCGCGCTGATGTTTCCTCGCCCCCTGCATCAAAGCATTCACCCGCCGTTGTACACATGCTTAGTACGAATACCACAACGATGGGCCGAACGGCCCAGCCATCTCACCATGCTCGGATATGAAGCAGATAACGACGTCACCGACGGATCAATCAGTGTAGAGATTCGTGTGAACATCTTACAGACGGATTTTCGTTTGTCCTCACCATATATGGCGTCTCTGTAAAATAATTAAAGCTAAAGAGGGATGTCCAGCCAGCTTTGCTCTTCTTTCATGCTTAGCATCAATAGGGCGAAGTCTCCTTTTCATGGAACGAAGCTCTTTATTATCAAGGCATGTTCGTTGGCGTTGCGCGCAATAGCCGTCGCTGAAGACGACGATGAAAATAGCGATGATGCTGACGATGATGAAAAGCGCGTTCTAGGCCACACATTTTCTCTCAGCTGTCATGGCACAGCACATGAGAAACACCCACTATACGCCATGACAATGACTATGACGCTCATGACTATGATGGTCCCAACGACTGGATAGCGCAGTACATGACCTTTCGAGACCTTCTACGATGCGTTTTCCATAACTGGAACCATGACAGATATACAACCAGCAGGGCAACATGCCTTGACCCCGCCTTTGCAACTACATGCCAGATTTAATGCCAAAAAGCAGGGACGCGTCGTCGGTATATGGAGTGCAAAAACAATCACGCTTACGAAATTCATTCAGCATTTTAGTTTGTGTGTAGACACTGGTAAGCCACGTCACTGTTCTGGTTAAAGGAAATATAAATGTGCTATAGGTTGATCGTTATCCAGCTGGCAACATTTTAGAGCGGCGGTTAGGCTAAATGGGTAAGGTCCCTTCAATATGAAATGTTTGTATCTGATTAAGCTCTGTGTACTTAGGTGTGGCTACCAGTGGTGCACAAAACGCACACTTCCCCAAAAACTACAAAAATGTAAACAGTAACACCTCTTTTGGGTAAAAACAAATCCAATTCCACAACGTCACCAAATTGTGCGTCATGTGCGGTTCACTGACGATTTGCGAGATAAAGACGGAGTTCTTCTAACCAGGCGAAAAAATTCAGACGAAAAAGGTCAACTGCATCATTCGTATGGCATTCAAGAGGCCGGTTGGCATACCTGCCAACACGAGCACCGACAGGCTCTTCGAGCTGATCCTGCACAACGCTCTGGACAAACTGATCGAGGCGCACAACATGGTGCAACACGAGCGATTGTCCAAGTCCCAGAAGGCAGGCGCATTCTCGAATCTCTAGGGCATAACATACCACACGCAATGCGGGGAGAAGACTGGTTCCTATCGCGGTTTGCGCCTTCTCATCGTCCCACCACTTCCCAGGAACATGCACCCGACACACCACGTCGGGTGCCGCAACGAAAGAGCAAGGGACCTCGAAAGAATGTATCGATCGCTATGTGGTGTTTAACGTCCCAAAACCACCATATGAATATGAGAGACGCTGTAGTGGAGGGCTCCGGAGATTTCGGCCGCCTGGGATTCGTTCACGCGCACCTAACTATGAGCGCACGGGCCTATAACATTTCTGCCTCCATCGGAAATGCAGCCGCCGCAGCCGGGATTTGAACCCGCGACCTGCGGGTCAGTAGCTGAGTACCTTAGCCACTAGACCACCGCGGCGGGGCTCGAAAGAATGTGTGGCAACAGCGATGAAGCGGTGTACGTGGACGCCGCGCGATACACAGGGGGAAGGCGGGCTCACGTTATCGCCATGGTGAATCACACAGGCAAATGCCTCGTGAGCGCCACGGCGCGTAAGGAACAAAGAGAGGCGGCCGAAAGGCGGCGTTTGCTAGTGCACTGGTGGTAGCACCGGAGGCTGCGGTCATGATCAGTGACTCGCAAGCTGCCGTCAGTAGCTTCACGCGCGGTCACATCTCGTGTCTGGCGGCCCGGATACTACAATCAAGTAATGGCAACAAGGACGGCGGGGAGCTTCGAGGAGCGATAGCCTCGGTGTCGTCGTCCTCGTATCTCAAAATTGAAAGTGCGAATGTCTTCCTTCTGGAGACCCCGGCTCACACCAGCTGAAGATGCAGCCCGGGTGCAAGGACTTCGAGCGGTCATCTGAGGTACCACCATCATATACAACAGAGCACAGGGGTTTATCCCCTCTTCTCCCACCTCGCCCGGTAGAACTGCCGTATTTTCAATAAAGTCTACTCATTCATTTACCCACACCTTGAACTGCTAGGCCAAAAACATATTTTTGCTACAAGCTACCTCGCATGTTTACCTTCGTAAATAAATATTCTGAGCCATCGTGTATCCAAAACTCTCTCATTGAAACACATTATTGAACTCAATTATTTCAAAGAATAATGCATACTTCCGTCTTTCTGGATCTTCTCGATGACAGATTTTTATCGTGATGTCATTCCATGGCTTAGTACTCAAATTATCTGTATTTTTAGCGTTTTGTCACATAACGATTTCTCACTTGATGGCATGTATTAATTGTCGAAATATATTTATATCGTTCACGTATGGTAGAATTCTATCTTGTTTTATCAACTTGTAACGGTGCCAGACCCTCAGTAAGCTTCTCAAACTTTTCGTCCCTTGCTCTTGTCTACAAGATGCAAATCTTAATGATTGATAAACTGAAAGAGGATCGAAATGAAAAAAAAATGATCGACTGCTTGATATATTTCTTTTCAGCGGCAGCCCCGAGCGTACAGTTTCGCGCGCGGAGGCAGCCGGGAGTAAACCTTGAAACTTTTGTGGTGTGCCGTGCGGCGCTTTGTGACAGCTCTCAATTTTTTGTTTTTGTTTTTACAGCTCGAGTTATGTAAGACACAGAAAACACATACACAGCAAACTTGTGTTTACCACATCGGGAAACTTCTTGGCATAGCGGCATGCAAGACACCACATGTAATCTTATTCAACTTTCACAACAGTTCTGCACTTACAGCGCTTACATTTTCAGATAAATGGTATGTCTTCCTTGTGCTTCAACTCTATACTTTAATATTTCTTCATGCCTAACTTGCTCAGAACAGTATTAAGCAGTATTTGGAACAGTCACAAATTTGGTTCGTTTGATAATTTTTTTTTCGTGTCATTGTCAATAAATCGCGGTTCCAAACGAACATTGTTTGAAAGATGTTTCCTTGCTGTACAATTTGATGCAATTAACATTAGCATAAAAAAACTTTGGAAGCATTAAAATAACGTTTCCAAGACTGAATTCCTCGCAGTCACGAAAGTGCTAGGTATATGTTTTCAGCATAGTTCGTAAAGTGTGACTTAAAAAGAAAAACAGCTTGTTTCAATAGAGATAAATAGGTGCTAGCAGCACATTTGTGAGTTGACTTACACTTATCCCGTGCGAATTCAACAGCAGCACGATGAAATATTGTGTTATGATTAGAAAGATGGTTCCCGTATCCGTTGTATCAAGGAGCACCAGTATTACATAAATACATTTTCATGAGGATATATTTAGGTTGGCTCGGATACTTAAGCTTCTAATAAGTCCTGTAGTTGCTGTGCACTGAGATTTCGATGTGGTTGGTTAAGAGCTCATCTAAGAAGGTGCACAAATAATTGTTTATTGAATCAAAGTCAGCCTTTTTTTGTCCCCTAATGTTTTAAGCTGCTTACGTTAGCGTGAGGATTGTAGTAAGATATGCACCTAAATAATATTGTGATTGGTGATGCCGGAACATTGGTCAAAGAAGTCAACATATATGGTTCTTTTGTCAAAATAGGATTCATAAAGAAATTAATCTCATTCATACCACGTGCAGAAAACTAACATGTTGTGTAATACCAATATCAAAACAAATGCGAGTAAATTGCTCCGCTTGAGCTAAGTTATGAAGGCAACAAATATGAATAAAAATCTAACCTTACCTTCTCAGCTAAATTAGAAACGCCAAGTAGAAATACAATTATAAAATGGAAGCATCCATTTTTTTCTATTCTACAACCTTTATATGTACTGATAAACAACGTTTTAGTTCGTGAATAAAGAACTTCTTTGACTTAATTGACCATTCTGAACAAAGCCATCAAAAACATCACAGGTTAAATGCGGGAAGATGGGAGGCAAGTTACATCTGTTTGGTGTGAGCCACCGTTAGTGTGGGCAAAATGACGAACAAGGGTCAGTGAGGAAACAGATGGCTTGATGACACCGAGAGCTCTAGTCTCACACTTTTTGAAGAAGGCAATATACTTTCGGATCTCGTACCATCTAGCTAGTAGAGCTTAAGTATGCACTGTCTAATACTTTAGGGAGGTACACAATTGTGGTATTTGTCTAATCTGTCTTTGAGGGCACACATGAATTATATCTCGGAAAATTTTGCTGGTAGATTTTTATCGATAAAGAACATGTGTCTACGAATAAGATTTAAGAACAACGCAGTAGTAAAAACATATCTTGTACACTGGTAAACAGTAGTGTTCACAAAAGGTGCCAATTTCCCCAAGTTTTTGTTCAGGTTGCTTCAATCAATACGTAGTATATCGTACGTGCAGTTAGGAATAATTGTTCTTAAGGGCAAAGCTTCCTACGCTGTGGTCGGTTCATTCCGTATTTGTAGTTGTAGCCACTTCTTGTTTATTTCTAAAAATATCCGCTTGATGGCCGTCTCTACATATGATGAATATATGATGAAACGTTCCCAGATGGCGGTACTTAGAGTGTCCAGTAGACGGACGGACGGACGGACGGACGGACGGACGGACGGACGGACGGACAGACAGACAGACAGACAGACAGACAGACAGAGAGACAGACAGACAGACAGACAGACAGACAGACAGACAGACAGACAGATGGACTAATGGAGGTGTGATAGGATGAATGGATGGATGCACGATCGGACGCACAGACGGATGCATAGACACTAGGTTAGATGCACGGATGCAAGGAGGAATTGATGAAGGAATGAATGGATGCAAGGACAGTCGCACAAATGGACGGTCACACAAACGGACGCTTCACCTCAATCATCATCATTCGCTCCGCGGACATGCTGTGATTGTTTTCTCAATGGAGTAGCTCTGGGTGAAAAACCTAGTGTGGTGCTATCGGCCTATTCTGCTGACTAATATTGTCGCATTTAAAAAATAAATAATATAGATAAAAAACAAAGAAATTCCGCCAATTTTCTTTTCTGCGCTTCTATGGGCTCAAAGAAATCATTTTTTAGGGGATAGCCTTCCATTCTGAGAAGATAACTTTGCATAAACGCAGTGTGGCACACTTTGGCAAAGAATAACAAAGAAATTACCTTGATAACACGTTAAGTGGTATTTTTTGAGACCATGATCGTCTTGTCGCAAATATGGCTGCATTTAAACATGCATTGATGCAGACCAACCCTTCGATATAACTGTGCGCAATCTTATGATCACATCAACCAATGCATGCGGTTTTAAATGCGAAGCATTTTTAGCGAGCTTCGCCGACTTTGAATGTATCTATCTATCTATCTATCTATCTATCTATCTATCTATCTATCTATCTATCTATCTATCTATATATCTATCTTTCTATCTATCTATCTACCTATCTATGTATCTATCTATCTATCTATCTATGTAACCAGCCACCCATAAGGTTTAGCTCTCCTGGCCGTTTAGAAAGTGGTATCGATACTGAAATTGGTGTGGCTTAGTATAACTATATGACGAGCGAAATTGACTAGTCATAACATCAAAATTGTGATATGTATGTCATGAATGTCATTATTTATATCATGGTCTTGCTGGTCTTGTGGTGGTTTCACACATGTCATGTTGCGAAACTCATATGATTTGATAAGACAGGACTGCACAGTGAACACAAGCGACAGACCCTAACCTGAAAATCATGACATGCGTCTCATGTAAGAACATGACTACATGCCACACTTATGATGCGCACGCGGCCGTTTCACTGCCCCGCCGCGGTGGTCTAGTGGCTAAGGTACTCGGCTGCTGACCCGGAGGGCGCGGGTTCAAATCCCTGCTGCGGCGGCTGCATTTCCGATGGTGGCGGAAACGTTGTAGGCCCGTGTGCTCAGATTTGGGTGCACGTTAAAGAACCCCAGGTGGTCGAAATTTCCGGAGCCCTCCACTACGGCGTCTCTCATAATCATATAGTGGTTTTGAGACGTTAAACCCCACATATCAATCAATCAATCAATCAATCAGCGGCCGTTTCACTGGCTTCGTATAAACTGAATTTGGCATTACGGGACGTGAATACATGACGAAGGTTTGTGACTGGTGCAGACAAGATAGTCATGAAGAGCGTGTTATGCAACAACATGACTATATGTCACGGTCATAATATGCTCGCGGCCATATCGCTGGCTTCACATATACAACATTTGGTATTACGGAACGTGAATGGATGACGAAGGTATGTGACTTGTACAAAGAAAATAATCATGAGATGCGTGTCATGTAACAGCATGACTACATGCTACCGTCATGATGCACTCGCGGCAGTTTCGCTAGCTTCACATGTATGAAATTCGGTGTTACGGAACGCGAATGAATTGCGAAGGTACTTGAGTGATGCAAACATGATAATCATGAAATGCGTGTCACGTAAAAACATGAGTGCATGCCACGTTCATAATGCGGCCATGGCCGTTTCACTAGTTTCACACATACAAAATTCGGTATTATGTGACGTGAATGGATGACGAAGGTATGTGATTCGTACAAACATGATAAGCATGATATGCGTGTCATGTAACAACATGACTATATTCCACGCTCATGATGCGTTCACGGCTGCTTTGCATCCTGCACATAAGCTAAATGTAGTATTACGTCACGTAAAAGGATGACGAAGGTATGTGACTGGTGCAAACGTGATAATCATCAGGCGCGTGCCATGTAAAAACATGAAAACATGCCACGCTACTCATGCGCTCGCGGCTGTATCACTAGATTCACTTATACCGAGTTTGATAATACGGAACGTGAATGGATGACGAAGGTAACATGATAATAATCAGATACGTGTCACGTTACATGAAACAACATGATAACATACCACGCTCATGATGCGCTCGCGGCTATTTTGCTATCTCCGCATATACGAAGCTTGGTATCATGTGACGTGAATAAACAACAAAGGTAAATGACAAGTCCAAACGGTACAATCATGATATGCGTGTCATTTGGTGGCACCGTTCGGAGCATCATGCTAAACTACGTGCTCTTCGTTATACAGGTATGCCTTGGCTTTCAGGGGACTGAACGTGCTTCCCTGATAGGTTGCTGTGGTCATTCTGCCACAACGCCGATGTCATGAAGTATCCAACACGTGTTGCTTGGAACGACACTGCTACCGCTATCAGTATGGCAGAACGAACCCCATCATTATGCGACGCTTCGCACGTCACGTACGGAGGATCCTTTTGGCGCACCAGCGACATCTGGCACATCGGCGGTACTGCATAAAAGGCCGAACATGAACCGCGCGCGCTTTATTGGGTTTGGTGGCACCCTTCGGAGCATAAATTACGTGCTCTTCGTTATACAGGTTGGTGATAAACGGTCCTCTGTTAAATGTACTAAAACTAGTTACGTTGGACTAGTGCTGCCAAGCCCACAGTACATGTTGTTTTGCTACCTGCAGTGTGTTCGCGTGATATTTTTGTTATTGCAACTGAGTGGTGACGTAGAAGAGAACCCAGGTCCTGACAAAATAGATCAAATACTAAAGGCCGTCAATGAACTTAAGACATGTCATACAGCTCTTGAGAAGGGTCTTAAAGATGTCCAGCTAAGGCTACCTCAGATTGTAAGTACCCTTACGTCATTAAAGCAATGTCAGGAGAAGATGGAAAATGTGAAGCAACCGTATCGGCTATGCGCAGTGAGTTCACTGAAATGCCCAACAAAATAGAAGAACTAAAAAATAGAAGCTGCCGTAACAATATCATTATTTACGTATTTAAAGAAACAGAAAAAAAACCAGATATGGTGCAACAACTTGTGACGCGAGGGATATTTTCATAAATGTTGGGCATCGAAGTGAAATCTGTTGAGCGTGTGCACAGGCTCGGTCTTTGGAAGCCTAACTGCGAACGACCGGTTATATTGCGCTTCTATCATTTTAAAGAAAAAATGCTGGTATTACGAAACTGTTATAAACTAAAAAGTACAGCCATATCTGTATCACAAGACTATTTTAAGTTTGTTCGTGAAACTTGGAGAAAGCTGTGGCAGGCGTCTGCGCTGAATCGCAGTAACGGAGATAAGGTGACACTAGTTTACGACAAACTTAAAATCAACGGAGAATGCTCCACATGGAATGAGATAGAAAATAAAATGGTAGCTGTGAAACGTGCTCGTACCGATGGTCACAAGAAGGCAAGCACTTCTCAAGCGTGACCGGAAACAAAAGAGCCACTTGCGCTGCTTTGCTTTAATGCAAGAAGTATCGTAAACAAAACACAGCAGTTGGAAGAACTGTTGCTTTTGTACGGCCCTGATGTAGTGGTCATTACAGAAACGTGCTGAACCCTGATATTCACGATTCAGAGATAGTGCCACCATCATACGCACTGCTTCGTACAGATCGAGATGGCCTGGCGGGGGCGTGGCCATCGCCATTAAACGGAACCCGCCTTTTCATAAAGAAAGTGGCATTGCTGGTCACGAAAGTGTGTGGTGTTCAATCCTTATTAATAACGTCCCTGTGTTAATTGGTGGTGTATACCAGTTTCCGGGTGCTCCTGATGAATAGTTTGTAAAGCTACAGAACTTTCTTCACGGCTGTGTAGGTGAGCGAACGAAACTAATACTTACTGGTGATTTTTATATGCCGGGCATAAACTGGGAAACTTTTGCCATCGGAAATACTGCTGTTAAAGGTTCAGATATACTTTTTTACATTATGTTTAGTCACTCGTTCACACAGCTGGTGATAGAACCGACTCGCATCCACGGGTCGGCATGTTCAGTGCTTGATCTTGCATTTGTGTCTGGCTCATTAACACCAGAAATAAGCATTGAAGAGGGAATCTCTGATCACAAGCTCATTCTCTTGACATTTCATGGCATGGATGGTCGCGTATCACACGAAATGACGCGCATATCAGTTAAAGATTACTACAGACCGAATGACGAAACTGTTATAGATTTTCTTGAAGCATCACAAGACAATTTCTTTAATACGTCATCGGGTGTCGTGGATCTATGGAACAAACTAAAATCTGGAATCGCGCATTGTGAATCAACCTTCATACCTACTAAGCTAGAGAAAACTAAGCGTAAAACGCCGTAGATTACGAGAAACATAATCCACCTAAATAAAAAAGTACGACTCCGCAAACATAAAAAGAAATCTGATGCGCTCATTGAGCTTTCATGCCACTTAAAAACGGAAATAAAGATGGCAAGTGACCACTTTTTCTCAAGCACTCTGACTGAGTTTATGACAAATCAACCACGTAAATTTTGGAAGTACTTATCAAAGCCAAATGACATAGTAACTAAAATGGTAGTCTAAAATGCTAGTAACTAAAATGCTAGTAACTTATCGGGTAGTCTTGTTGAAGATGCACGGATTGTTGCAGATGCTTTCAACATTTACTTCCAATCAGTTTTCATGCGTACGCAGCCTTCATTTTTACCGTCGTCTAACAGTGAAAATCACATGCCAGAGTTCACAATAACAGAGTCTGGCATACTTAACCTGCTTCTTCAACTCGATATCAAAAAATCGCAAGGCCTGCATGAAATTTCTAATGCTTTTCTTAAGCGCTATGCCGCTCAGCTCACCCATTTTCTGCCAAAGATATTTACCTTATCATTAGAAACAGCTGTGCTTCCTGACGATTGGTTGTGTGCAAAAGTAATTCCTATCCATAAAAGTGGGAACAAACAACTGATGAACACATACAGGCCAATATGACTGACAAGTACATGCTGCAAGCGAATGGAGCATATAATAAACAAAGCACTTATGAACTATCTAGAGGAAAATAATCTGCTTTATCTGAACCAACACGGTTTCAGAAGGAAGCTTTCGACCACTACAAACTTATAGCGATTACTCATGACTTTGCTTTAGCTATTGATTCTAGACTGCAAATAGATGCAACATTCATTGATTTTTTTTTTTTGGGTGCACGTTAAAGAACCCCAGGTGGTCTAAATTTCCGGAGTCCTCCACTACGGCGTCTCTCATAATCATATAGTGGTTTTGGGACGTTAAACCCCACATATCAATCAATCAATTCATTGATTTTTTAAGGCATTCGTCAGCGTTCTGCACTTGTTGCTCATAAAAACCATTTGGGGTTGACTCAAAAACTGTCTATTGGATTGCCGCTTCTCTTTCCACCCACACCCAGTATGTTTCTTTTAATAATGGCGAGACCGACCGTGCCGACGTGTTCTCTGGTGTTCCTCAAGGGTCCATACTAGGACCAACACTCTTTCTCATATACATCAATGACATCAATGTTCCTTTTAATAATGGCGAGTCCGACCGTGCCGACGTGTTCTCTGGTGTTCCCCAAGAGTCCGTACTAGGACCAACTCTCTTTCTCATATACATCAATGACATTTACACTGCTATGGAACCAGGCATTACAATGAGGCCTTTTGCAGATGACTGCGTCACATACTCTCTCACTAGCACTACAGAAGACCAGGTGAAACTTCACAAATCTTTAGAAAATATTGGGCTATGGTGTGAAAAACATGGTATGCAAATTAATACAGACAAAATCATCTGCATTACAATTTACCATAGAAAGACACCTCTTCACTTTCAGTACAACTTCTCTGGGGCAGACATCAAGCACGTGAATACCGTAAAGTACTTAGGGGTCACAATAACATCATCGTTAAAGTGGGATGTCAACATTAATCAAATTTCTGCACGTGCATTTAAACAACTAGGTTTTTAAGGCGTAAACTAACCGCAACTTCTCCTCAAGTTAAACTATTACGTACAAGACGCTCATTTGAGCCATCCTGGAATATGCAGCTATAGTTTGGAGCCCGCACCAAAAGAACATGATTGATGCATTGCAAAAGATTTAAAACCGGGCTCTTGGGTTTATTTTTTTCAAAGTATGCCAGGCGGGAGATTGTTTCCGCGCTGCGTTTGCAAGCACGTGTCACAACCCTTGCTAGCCGACAACAATTAGCCAGCCTGAAGTCTCTTTTTCTTCTTTCAAACAACCTTGTAAATTTAAATAAGAATGATTACCTTAAAGGTCCGCACCGTCACTCCAGTAGAATTAACAATGACAAATGCATACGCCCATTCCTGTCGCGTTCTAACACGTTGAAGCATTCTTTTTTTCCCGCAGGTATAGAGATGTGGAATGACTTGCCGAAGGACGTTTCAGTGCACAATCACCTGAATCATTTTCATCGCTGTTGGAAGTTCATCTAGAGGCATTGCAATAAATCCTGTGCTATCTTCGCCGACATAAAGGTTTAAACAGTGTATCGCGCATGTGCTGCCACATTGCTACATGTGCTTAACCGCCTGCATCTGCATATCAATGTTACCGTTCATGTTATCATGCTAAGTAGTTTTTTTTTTCAGTGAAACACATGTGCATTGTTCATTTATTGTTCTGTACTGTTATATCGTTATTTTTCTTTCCTTTTCATCTTTGCGATATGATGTGTTATTTGCTCTGTACGCCCTCTCCTGTATAGGCCTGAAAAGGCCCACAGTATTGAATAAATAAAAATAAATAAATAAGTTTTAAGTTTAAGCACGCTTGACTATGAGCGTGCTATGCTGCGCTCAAAGCAGGGTCGCGGCTAGTTCGATAGCTGCACATTTACCTAATTGAATATCGGGTGACGTGAATAGATGACGAAGGTAAATGACACGTCCGACCTTGACAATTATGACATGGAAGTCATTTACGTCGTGATTAAACTCCACCTCGTAACTTGTGCTGATATAAAGTGACAAATGTAGCTTCCTCATTCGGGCTTCGCATATCATTCATTCCCACTCTACGAGGGATCTGCCAATTTTTAATCAAAATTTCTTTGTCACAAACGTACGGTTTATTTGTGACAGTATTACTTGATGAATAATAGAAAGATAAATGAAGCTGGAAATAGCGGTGGCCTTTAAAAAGCTGATAATTCGGTGCACCCAGAATTATGGCCTGTCTACTGTTCTATATATAGCCAGGAAGAACACTAAATGGATCTACAATACCAAATATATAGTCTGCACTGGCCTGTACTAATCGAGGCGTTTGTGAACTGGTGACTGCAACGAAGTCTGCCGCTGTGATAATTATTGGGCCCTGAGAATGTGGTGCCTGCGCGCCCTATTTCCGGAATAGTTTTGTGTAAAACTAACGATATAACTGGGGCGAAAACAAGATCCTCACATACACCTGAGGTTACCGAAAGATAATAATAAAGATGCTTAACGGTTGTGTATATCAAATTCAAGTGAACATAAAAGATTGGCTATAACTCACCGAATTGTAATTTAAATAAAGTGCTTTGGACGCTGACTGCCAACGCTACAATGACGACAGGCAATGTCCCACCAGGTCATTGCTGTTAAATTGCCTTGAAAAAAACAACACATGCTGTAGCAATGTGCGGCACTGCGCAAGGAGACCCGGGTCTCCCTCTACGTAGGAAGACTGTCGATCTCTTTTCACTATTAGCGAGAATGAAGATCAGATAAGGGCTATCTAGGGAGTCCATGACATAGCCAAGGAGATGCACATCCACGTCAGTTTGTGGGCCCGACCCACCGATTTTGCCCCCCTAAGAAAGATTAAGCGTTGTGTCTGTATTCGAATAAAGTTTTTTTGCCTGTCTGCCTGCCTACATGCCTGCCTGCATGCACAGGGTGTCTTTCCTTCAAACTGGTACAGACAATGGCTTCGTTCTGTGGTAGAATATTCGACTGCCGCTCAGGATACTTGAGTAAGGTTCCACCTCAGACTGTGATACTGACCCTTGGCGCCCATTTCATTTATCTTTCATCGAAAACACTCGCGACACAGGCGCTAGATCTTCCGGGACAGGGAATCTATCTTTGTCGGATTGGTGTTTCCCATTTGTGTCCTGCATATGCCTAAATTGATATTCACAATGCATTAGGTGTGTTGTATACCTACATAATGAGGGAAACACGAAGCAGATATGAGGTAAACGTGACTAAGGTATATGGCACTTTATTTCGTTTCATATATTTACTAGTTCAATGACAAACGGTAAAGTTTATGTTATTCACGTCGTTGCCTGTTTATCACATTCTTCTACAGTAGTGCTACATATGCTACTTTTGATACGTGTGAAGAACCACGAGAGTGTACTAATTTCCATGATAGATAGATAGATAGATAGATAGATACATAGATAGATAGATAGACAGATGGATAGATGAGTGGCGTTTACTCTTCTAAGGAGTGTTCTGCATTTCAGACTGCGACGTAGAAGGCCGATCATAAATAACTCTAGTAGAACTCACTGTCGGACTGGTTGGTGCATGTCTGGATTAAATATTCAACGTCACGCCAAAAGAACAAACACACAGAAAGAAAGCGCCCATCGTGTCTTTAAATAATTATTTTTGTGTGTGGTTGTTCTTTTGGTGCGACGTTGAATATTCAAACACCATAAATAAGTTTGAGCAATGCGTTTACGACCCCATTATCAGGTAATCATAAAAAAATCATTATATTCGTTGAATTACTCGCAGGATTTTAAAATAGTAATAGAATTTCTGCTCATCTACCTTGCGTACATGTTCTTGAGCAATCGTATAAAAGGAAATCAGATGCGTTAATTAAGTGTTTTTTTTGCATGAGTATGCAGAGTAAACACAATCACAATGAAAATCACAAAGTGCAAAGTTTTTCGTTCAGCATAAGTGTACAATAAAATTTAGTATACTAACGCAGATAAAGTGGGACCTGAAGTTCAGTAGTTCTGCATTAGTTGTTTCAAAATCAAAACGTGTCTTGTTTTCTACTTTGATACACGCACACTCGTGTGCCTCGCTCTGTACGTGTGTTTTCGAAGTGCCAGAGAGGCATGCTCCTCCAAAACTAGACACAAGCCGTGACACCAAGTTGTCGAGTGCCGAAGCGTTGTGTAACGTCAGAGGCAGGTCGCCAGATCGAGAAACGGTTTCCATCGCCATGCAATAACAACAAGTAATGCGAAAGGAACGAGCAGACGAACTTGGTCGCATATTTTTCAAGTGACAGCTTTAGTTGTATACAGGGTAAGCTATTGGGGGAGATTTTCGAGTGGCTCTGTTCCTACGTCTCACCATCACTTCTCATTTGGCTTTATTGAATTACATTTTTTTTGGGACCCAAGGTGTATTTCACAACACCTTTCTTAGCGGGTTCACTTTCACCACTCTGCAAAACAGCACTGTCACAGAAAGCGAACTCCGACCACGTTTATTTTTTCCCATATGTGTTGTACATTTTACACAATTAACTCCTGTCACTTCTTCATTTTTTTACAGACATGCCCAATGACTGTTATTGTAGGTAGCTATGGCCTTATGCAAGGTTTAAGACTTGTCGGTGCGTGCCTTTGGCTTAATATGCACACCAGTGCCGTGCAATAGCCGTCTCCATTCTAATGCTAATACAATGCTAATAAATGTGGACAGGGCAAACATTGAATATAGGTGCTATACGGCTGGCTTGATGAGGTGATCTTCCTGAAGTCTTGGGCTGGACAGCAGAGGATCATTAATAAAGCACGCTTCTATAAGCCAGGAATGGTGATATTACAATGTCCCGTTTTACGCGTGACATAATAACAGTCTTTTCAGAAGGGGTTCTAACCGAACGCAACAAGCACACAGTTCAATTCTCTGTGTGCATGTCGTTCTTGATAGGTTGATAACATTAGGAAATCAAAATTCAGGAATAAATGCGACAGTTACAATGTGCTACTCAGGGAGCCTGCTTTTTCACATTGATTTTCTAGGAATAAGGTGGGAAGTAAATTACCTTAAAGTCAACAGTGCATATTTTCAGCTGACATTGTCTTGAAATAAATGCATTTCAATTACAATGAAGTTTTGAATAAGTACACTTGGCCAATCACAGAACCACTCTGTAAACATGTGCGGATGACTGCACGCGCTTCTCCAAAAATTATGTTGGACAGCAAAACTCACTGCTGCCACTCCCCTTTGTACGTGTCAAGGAAAATTATCTCAGTTAGAACTTCAAGGGCGAATAAATGGAAGCCTATATTCAAATATATGAGCTCTAGCTAAATCCAGCCATCGAAAACTTCCAGGGTCTTTTAGCTTTCGCTTAGTATGACTCAAAGAAGAAAAGACTTTTTTTCTTTTTCTGTTCAGTTGATGCGTTTGTGGCTTAGACAGTGCAGTGAAGATTGGTCCTGCCCTATCCGGCGAAAAATTTATACACCTCGCGTAGTTTCGCACTGCATCAAACATCAGAGGCGCTTTACCAGGTTTTGCATTGGCCCATGACTAAACCACATTTGATCATGCTACGCAGCCATAGGATGATGTCACCTTGAAATATCACGGCCCGCGACGTCATAGTGATGTCTTGATGAACTAAGAAATTTAGATTATGAAGGACGTGTTATTGCATTACTCGTGCTGGACGCCACAGGATGGTTACGCCGATGGCAAGATTTCGCCTTTAATGAGGCATCTGCAGCTATCACCTCAATAATGTGAAAAGGTAGAACCACACTACCTTTAAATATTTCTCGTGAAAGTAAGTCAAAATCTCACCTGTTGGTTCCTCATGAGATTGTCATATCATGTTACACTACTGCCTCGGAAAACTCATCCGCGAAGCATCCATATGCATGAAAATTTTTAATTTCACCCATTAGTAAAAAAGCAAACCGACTGCTTTAACTTCTTCTGGGCAGACAATACGCATCTGCATTTTGGCATCAGTGTAGAAACTACACGTGTGATTTGGCCGTCATTATGAAAGTCAGTGTTTGTATTTTAATTAGAAGCGCGAATGTTGCTGAAATGCTTCATGTTGTGAATACTTAGATTGAACGCACCCGCTCTGAGAGAACACGAGCGGGTTATGCACAAGACATATCATCGAAAAAAATCAGACTGTAATTGGTAATGAAAAGATGAAAAAGTATAAACACAAATTACAGTCCAGAATCACTGACCAGTCAGATATAGTCTAGTTCGTCATAGTCATCTCCTGGCCATCGGACGCCCATCTTGTTGCTCTCGCACAGGACGAAGCTGAGCAAGGCCTCCCGCCGGCCCACTGCATCCGATGCCCTGGCGGGGAAGCTACCGCCGACAGCCGATTCTGACACGTTGATGTTGTCAATGGAAACAGGGGCGAGGGCCAGCCAGGCCATGGCCGGGTGTTGCAGATTTACGACCGCCTACCGTTCTGGAAGGTGCCTCAGGCCGACTACCACCACCGAGATCATGGCGAGGGCAAGAGATCCTGCTGGCACCATCATGGTAATCTTAGACTCCCAGGTGTGGTGCACGAGGGATTTGTGAAGCTGGCTGTGTAGCAGCAGCTCCTGACCCGAGAACGTGCTGTGCAGCATCGTGGCCGTCAACGTCTAGCGCAATGACGAGGCAACGGCACAGCTCGGTTGCCAAAGGCACCTTCGTGCTCCTCCTTGGCCAGGCGTCGAATGGGGCGCTCTTTCGCAATAGTTGGAGGCTACGACAAACTGGAACTACGGTTCCTCTCCAGGACCAGGCTGGTAGCCCCGGATTTCGGTGGAGCCTCGATCACGATGATCCTGCTGGCGCACGACCAAACCGGGAAGCAGGCGACGTTCAGGAAAATTAGCCTGCGCATTTGTTTGTTTCTTTGTTTGTTTGTAGCTTCTAATCCATGGCTTATTGTCGTGTCTTGTCTCCTAAAAGATTTTGGCTCATACCCACATGGGGGATTGGCCACACTGTACCTCTTGATAGATCATTTTTTATAACGCTTGCTAAAAAATAAATAAAAAGAAATTAGATAGAAACAATAATATTGTTCCTTTAAAAAAACGTGAAAAAATTGTAGAATATTACGATAAACCAGAATATATAAAACAAATTAACAAGAATGAGGAAGGGGAAGAAAGAATTGGATATATCTGGCAGTACCACTAGCAGCGTATCCTTCCGGTTGCCTGAATGAATTTATGTAGCACTGACAGAATAGCACTGTGGCCCACACCCAACTGACTGGCTCCAAACGATAATACGGTGGATGTATTGACTGCCAATCCGAGCATACCAATCGGTCTTTCAAGAATTATTCGGCGCAGTGAGGCGAAGCGGCGGCATGTGAGAAGAAAGTGATCTATTGTTTCCGGTTCATTGCAAACTACACATAGGTAGGTAATGAAAATCCTGATTTGTTGAGATAAAAATTTAACAAAGGGACTCTACAGCGAAAGCTTGTGATGGTCACCTCACATTGACGGGAAAGGCATTTTGCGGTGTTCCATGTGAACTGCAGGTGCCGAAATTCTTCAGATTGTAGAAGCGACGTTTCGGTCATTTTTAAGATTAACAGGCGTTTGAATCGTTCGACAGTAATAAAAGGAAACTGTGGAGCTACTAGCACCACCGGGAAATATAAAGATGCCGAAGCGAGCGAATCAGCTATTTCATTTAGTTCAATTCCAGCATGCCCGGGGACCCAAATAAACCGAACTTCTGAAAAACTATGCGGTACGAGAGACCAAAATATCCTGAGAAGAGGAGACTTCTTTGCGGACGTTAGATGTGTACATACAGGCAAAGCATCCGAAATAATAATAGCTTTTGATTGCTGATAATTTAGTTTTCGAAGAGCCAGTGTAATAGCCAGGAATTCTGCGAGATAAATTGGTGTGAAGTCAGGCAATCGGAGCGCAAAAGACCAGTTAAGCTGATGAGAAAAAATACCTACTCCAGCCTTCTGAAGATTTTGCGTTGCGTCCGTCGAAACTACTGCGTATTTAGGAAAATGACTTGGATGGTCTTGAAGGAGACCCTCCAGAACATGCTTTGGAAGTAACTTGGCATTTTTTGGAAAAATATCATCAAAAATTAAGTCAACTGGCACCGAGCATTGGGTTTGGGGAGTTAAATGCCGGAGGGAAACGTGAAGATTTGATAACAGAGACTCGACGAAAATGACTTGGGGTCTTCGATAACGAGACCACGGGCGCTGAAAGAAAGAAACTGGATGTTTGATGAAAACTGTCTGAGAACAGAAGGGGGGTGCATCGTAAAGTTTTAAAAATGTTTGCACAGTAAGCTGTCGAAATCTAGCATCAAGTGGAATAATTCTAGCTTCCAAATAAAGCACACTATTCGCTACACACCTAGGTATTCCGAGACACAGCCGCAGAGCTTGCCTTTCTAGCAATATAAGTGGTCTTAATTTGTACTCAGCACTTCCAGAAAACAGAACGCAGCCAAACTCCAGAATTGGGCGTACGTAAAGTTTGTATATCATAAGTAACGTATCCCTGCGCATCCCTGAATTCTTATTGCAAAACCGGCGGAGCAATCATACGGCGCTTTCTGCTTTACGGGTGTTTGATTCTATTTGTTGCTGCCAACTTAAACTGTCCACGTAAACAATACCAAGATATTTTAGCGCTGTTACTTGTGGAATCGGATCATTTCGATAATGCAGTGAAAGAAATACAGGAACGGATAGAGGGAATACAAGCAGAGCACATTTACTAACATTAAGTGAAAAAGACAGCCCGCCAAGCCATACCTCAAGCTCACTCAAATATGACTGCAAGATTTGATATAAACTATTGATATCTCGGGATGACGAGAAAAAAGCAATATCATCGGCGTAGACATAAAGAGGAACATTTTTATGAACGGGAATAGATGATAATAATATATTAAATAAAAGAGGTGACAGGACTGATCCTTGCGGAACACCTCTTGTTTGCTTATATGAGGCAAAAGTAATTCCCTCGTGGCAACAAAAGAATTGTCTCTCAAAGAGAAACTCCTGAACCCAAGATATAATGTACTTGGGAACCTCACAGTCCACTAATCTTGAAATTAATGTACTGTATTCCACACTATCGTAGGCTTTTGCGATACCTAACGTGACTAATGCAGAAAGCTCACCAGATACTTTTGCAAGGCGGATTCGGCTTTCCAAATCAACATGAGCCGACCATATAGAGCACCCCTGTCTAAATCCTACTTGCCTTGGTGAAAGAATGTCCTGACGAGCGATGATTCACTGAGCCTTCTATGAAGAATTCTTTCAATTATTTTTACTAGGTTTGAAGTAAGCGAAATTGGCCGAATGTTATCCAGGACATATCCGAGGCTTAGATTTTTTCGCAGCAACACAACTTTAGCAACTTTCCATGCGCTTGGAATCCATGTGTGCTGTAAGGAGCAGTTAACAATATTCAGAAGCTCCTCGGGATGGGAATTAAATATCAATTTAATCATAGAGTTTGTAATCTGATCTCGACCGGGAGCTGCTTGCTTTACAGTTAGTATAACATCTGCCAGTTCAGCCATAGTGACTTCCCGAAAGTCCGAGGTTGCGCTTTTGAATGTCACAGGTCTCAAGCATGACGAAGCGAAACGCGCTTCAAGTCCTTTCGCAATGCCCTCTAACAAATCTGTTGTCTCTTTAGGAGACAGCACTACTGAATGCGAATATGCTGGTACCTTCGTCGATTTTTTGTTCCGTAGAAACTTGTACAGGGCAGATCTTTTATCGGGTTTTGATAAACGCGAATGTAAGTCAGAATTGTGTTTATCTTTAGCTATCGCAACTGTACGTTTAAACAGCGCTGCGTGGAACTTATAGTCAACCCAATTTTTTGGAGTATGGTTGTGGCGTAAACGTTTCCAAGCAGCCTTACGTCGCCTATACGCATCCATGGTTCCATGGATCCATGGATCCATGGCTTAATCCGCGCAGCTTTTCTTCTTCTTCTTCTCTTTGTCTGACGGTTCATACCCAATGCAGGATATTGAACATGTATTGTGGGAATATTTTTGTTAGTATGCTGCTCATATAGGCTAGAATTACGTTTTATAACAAAGTTATTTACAAATATTATTGATAATAAACTTCAGTAGTCCAGAGTTAAAGCGCCGAAAGAAAGAACAAATGATTGTTATATTTCCTGCCCCACATTTGGAAGAGGTGGTACTATGAACTTTTTTCTCAATGACGAGTACCGGCTAAGAGATAGACAGTAATGGCAAATGGTTTCCTCATCATTACAAAACCAAAGGCTTGTTTGGAAAACATATCCCCTCTCCATTGACCCGTCACTTCAGTGGAGCCGAATAGGTAGCTTGGAGCCGCTTACAAGCGCCATCGCATCCGAATCCACACGCATTCTCTGAAATCGACCACGACAAATACCCTTTACCCACATGTAGGCTATGCAACACTATACTAGCTACACTTTGTCATATAGCAGGGTAGTGCGAGAGAAACACACCTAAAACAGATGTTTTTAGCGATTGCCTAAGAGATGGGAGGGAAGAGGCTCTGTCCAGGACGGACTGTTGTTTTCAAGAGGCCCTAGTGGCCTGTGGAAAAACCGGAGCGCAAATTAATAACGGAGTCTCAGTCTAGGAACACCACCCATTCCTCAATAGATGCAATAAACTATTTCATTATGACTATCCTCATAACAGAAAAGAAATAGAGGGGAAATACCCACTGTACGATATAGGCTCTGAATTGAGGCGTTTTATAAAATCTAATAAAACTTTCAAATAATGCAGGTTGTGGAATAAAAAGATTACGCATTTTAGAATAAGATGTCGGTAATCACTCGAACCTACAAAATATAAAGCTTACAACTGGTGTAGTTGGAGTCCCAAAGAGAAACAAACTGAAAGTGCGAGCCAAGAGTGTTTTAGTGGTGAACGTGTGAGCGCGCCAAGATGAGCAGCTAATTGTGGGCCAGCCGGTGTGCGAGACCAACCAGCTACACAGTCGGTCCACGGTTATGAGTCTGCTGGGGTCTGGCACAATCACCTGCTTAGGGTGTGGCTTTGACGCCAGGAATAGGTCGCGATCCGGCACAACTGACTGCGGTGTGGTCTCGGCGTTACGCGGAGCATTCCTTAGCCAGACGGATCAGCCCGCCTCTCTCTCCTGCTTCAAGCGTGTGTCTACTACGCGGTCATCGGCGCAATGAGTGACGTCTACGAACTATAGTTACCGAATGAGTCAGGGCGTCTATAGATACTTGTAGGCTATGGGACTGTAAGGACTGGGTGGTCAGAGCGATCGTAGCCGTGTTGTACTGTTCGGCCACGCATTGAAAGTGTATCCATTGTGCTTTACTCATGTTGAGCATAAATGTTTTTTCCTTTGAACTTCTCTGTGTGAGACGAGAGCCCACGATTCACCACAATTGGTAATAGAAAAAAAATTTTAACCAACGCCACAATTTAAAAAAAGAAAAAAGAAATGAATAAAATAAAGTGTGAACGTATGGCGACACATAATAGTAAGATAGGTTAGTATGTTAGTATTTTTGTTTCATTAGGATAATTTAGTAGAATCACACAAAGCTCGCGCTAGTAAACCTAGAAATGGAGGCTGCAAGAAGAAAGAGCGCCAGGAACAAATAAGTTCAATTTCATAGTTCGTCAAAGATTTTCTAACTTAGATCTTCCTGCTGTAGCAAATTGCCTACAACACAAAAAAAAGACCTATAGTTTCGAGCTAGCGACCAAACGTGCACATTGAAAAAAGATTGTCACCTGACATGGGTTGGTATAAATCGAGTTTCGGCTAGCGACAGCACAGCCTCGTGATTTCCACTTCTAGTTTACTTGTTCCCCTAAATGAGTGGTGCCAGGGATAGATCAAGTGCTGATATTTTGTGAAACTATCACTGCTGTACCTGCAATGCGCTGCATCATGTTACGCCTGTGAATTTGTGCAGCCGTCGAATAGGTCGATGGTGTAAAACGTGGTGAAATATACCTACTGCTCCTGCAGCACGCGTCCACGCTCCAGCGTTGTTTTTCTTTCAACCAAAGATACAGAACAAAAGTGTTCATAATGAGCCGTGCTCTTGGGGAAAAACCAGTGCAACAAGGTGACAAAACAAATAAACACAATGTGCACTGGTCTTGTTTCTTCTTTTCAACATTCGAGAATAAGATATTTCCTCATTTTAAAGCAGTGTTTATCGTTTTCTTTTTATTTCAGTTAGGCAATTATTTATGTTCCAGTTATGTTGAAAGAAGAGTAACTATTTTTCCGAAAACAAAGTCCAATTTGTCTTTCTTGTATTGATTCCCTTTTAGACAAAAGATAATTATAGCACTTCCAATTTTTCTCGCTAAATTAAGGGGCTGCTCTTTATTCAATTTCGGGAGCCCTTGATTGCTATTCAAGTGAATAGCCGGTAGCATTTGTACTAAAAAAGTCGACAAGGTTGTGGCTCTGTACACATCATTGCGTGCGGCTCATTTGCGTTCAGTCAGGGCATAGTACTTGGTTATGTGCATTTTTCATTGTCAAAGCTACGTGTTTTCTGGAGGCGTACTTGTAATACTTACGTTGTATATATAGCGCCCAATAGGGCAGTTGTGTATTTTCCGTACATTTGGTACTTTATGAAACCAGAGAGAGCTACAGATTTGGTTCCTCATCAAGTACGCGACAGCTGATAGCACAACGGAACTCTGTATCAATAACGAAAGGTGGGCGAGTACTGTAAGTGAATTGAATAAGACGCACACGTTTTAATAATGCATACCTACACGCCTACATCAAAGCATAATGACAGTTGGTTGAATGCATCTGCGAAGACGTAGACTTGCTGATGATTAAAACAAAATCAAAGTAACTGTATTGCTGGACAACTTGATTGCAGATGTTCTGTTTTGTTCTAGCCCTAAAAAAGACAAGTCTCCTTGTCAAAACATCGGCTCTAAAGAAATCCTGTTTATATATTATTTATCCCAAACTTCCCTCTTGCATTCCTACCGTTTTTTATTGTAGGTACATAGCCTATTAGATAATTACTCACAGGAATCACCTGAAGTAATAAAATGCCTCAATTAGATAATGAATGAGACGACAACCACCGGTCATCGAGGGTAGCTCACTGGATTCCTCGAGAAGGCAAGCTCACGAGAGGGAGACAGGAAGTCAGGTGGGCAGATGAGATTAGTAACTTTGTGGGTTTATAGTGGCAGTAGCATGCACAGGACCGAGGGGACTGGCGGAACTTAAGAGATGTTTTTTTGCTGCAATGGGCGTAGGCAGTCTGAAGATGATAGTTATATAAAGCCTCAGTATTTCGACTGGGCGGTACATAGAGCTAACTCAGCTGTCAAGCTATCATTTCCTAGAAGTATGACGTTTATGATTTTTCATTTCCTCTAATTATTATTTTAATAATGTCGTCTAAAGTTAAATGCAAATATTGATCACGGAAAAATTTAAAAAGCCGAATGCTCATGTCTCTCATTCCTCATTATCAGCCATTCGCATGTACATTGAGCACTATTTTTTATTGTTAAACAACGCACAGAAGAAATCTCTCACTGGCACCACCTTGGAGGTCAAGTGTTATACTATTTCGGGTATGTGCCACTGGTGGTTACATACCAGGGACGCCCAAGCCACGCCATAAGGAGCTTCGCCCCTAAAACTGCCCGCCTCGATAGAACTGGGGTGACGGGACTTGGCTGTTGAACCGAAGGTAGCGGGTTCGGTGAAGGACGCCGTGGACGTATTTCAATGAAGGCACAATGCTATGGGCTCGTGCACTGCAGGATTTCTGTGCCGCTAAAGAACAACCCATCGTCCAACCTCCCGGAGCACTGAACTATTACAAGTCTGACAACGATATCATTGTTTTGGGGTGTAATACTCCACCTATTATTGCCCCGCCACGGTGGTCTAGTGGCTAAGGCACTCGGCTGCTGACGCGCAGGTCGCGAGATCAAATCCCGGCTGTGGCGGCTGCATTTCGATGGAGGCGGAAATGTTGTAGGCCCGTGTTCTCAGATTTGGGCGCACGTTAAAGAACCCCTGGTGGTCGAACTTTTTGGAGCCCTCCACTATGGCGTCTCTCATAATCTTATGGTGGTTTTGCGACAATAACGCCACAAATGAATGAATGAATACTCAACATATTATTATTTTTAGCACTAACAACAAACAAGTTTCTACAAAAGCGAGACAAGCTAAATTTATTTTTAGTTCTGTCTACGAAAAAAAGTACAATTGAGGCATCTATATTCGAAACACCCCAAATAGCAACAGCATGACCAGCGTGAACGAGCACATCTATCTAGGTGCAAACAGCGTTCCGTTATTATTATTCTCGTGTTCTCGTTTTATTTTCTGCTTGTTTCCCTCGGCTTCCTCTTACGGAAGTCCACTTCTCTGGAAAAGCCCCATTTCAGGATCCTTATATTGAAGCACGTCCTGTGCGTTTGTTAACAACAACACCGAGAGATGGGCGAGCTTGTAGCCTGCGGGTATTGACCAAGCAAACATCGTAGCTTCTGTCCATGTTGAGAGCTTATGTTTTATATTCTACGCTTTGAAAAGTCCGACCTTCTTGGACTGTTCATTATAAAGCAGAAGCTACGCATACTATAAGAGCCACCTTTGCACGAAACAAGATTGCTGCGACAACAAAACAGTAAAATTAAAATATGTTAAAAAAGAGGAGGATACCATCGGTTTGTCTTCATTTAGAGTGTCTCAAATTAAAATACCAGAACTTTTTGAGGGAACAGTTTTCTACAGGTGTGCAGAGACTTTGCGTCATTTCCGCTGCTTCTATTGTAACTCTAATGGACTGAGACGCCAATATTGATATCAGGATGAGAAAGCTCATCAATTTTCATTTTGTTTTTTCCCTCTCGTCTTCGTTTTTAAGACAAATTATGCTTTCTGGGGGCTTTAGAGCAAAAGCATAGTCAGAAACCATTTTTAGCTTGTGTGGACCCAGCCATCCTTTGTTTTTTTTCTTGTGTTTGTATACGTGCGTATATAAGATACACAAGCGTGAAATGTAACAATAAGTGCAGTGATCAAAATTTTCGTGCCTTATTTTCAGCTCAAAGCACAGCCACCACAGTCTCGCAGTGCCTGTGGGGAACACTCGCAAAGCACCAAACGCCGCACTGTCTGAGCGACACGTCCCCATTGGTCATCGCACAATGCTATCAACTGACAGGCGCCATCTCTAAATACCGCGTCTTTTTAACAGCCAGCGTGACAACGTAGCAGCCAGGAGTGGAATAGCCCTGTTCCGGCATCAATGCACCATAATCATGGCTGGCCAAGACTCTGTACAAGTGATATGGACACAAATAGTGAAAAATACCTCTACTGACTTGTGCACTTAGGCACTACCTGCACGTTATACTTTCCTGCGTAAATACACAGCAAGCGCTGAAGTTAGCTGAAAGGAGTCAAAAAAGAGTGAACTGATAAAACGATCTCGGACGTGGATAACCACCTTATCCGCCAGTGGGAAGCACGGCATTGCCTTCTCCGCCCATGGTCCCAATAAAACCATAACCAAAAACGTAAAGCTGAAATTACCGGGCTCACCCAGAAGGAGGGCGGGTATGCGGCCCAACTCGCGGACGCCGACTGGGTGAATAGATGCAACACGGCAGCGCACCAGATGTCAGGCAAAAATACTTCCAGGCTATTTTGCCCGTTCATAGACCCAACGCAGACGCGCACCCGAATTTCAGAAACTGTATCTGTATCAACACAGAGTTGGTCAGACGATATCAACCCTCTGTGCATTCTGCGAAGAAATGTAATCAATTGAGCATTATTTTTTGTACTGTCGCCGATACGCTATATTTGGAAAAAGACTTCTAGGCCCGAATTCACAAAGCTTTCTCTTTGGCTACGCATTTTCTTAGCCAAAAATTCTCTAATCTGGAGGGATTACTATAGCGCTGGTATGAATTTAACTTATTCGGCACTTAAGAAGGCAAGGAGGACAGACGATAGCCGATGAAACGACAAGGAAAGAAAGAAGTGTGTGCCAATAATATCAAGGTAGCACGCAAAGCGTCTAGCATCGAGAGTATACGATGATAGCCAATGATTTGCTGCATCTAAGTTTTAGTTCCGCGAGCGTCTGCTACAGCGCTTACGGGATGCCGCGTACGTTGTAATAGACGTTTTGGTGGGCTGTGCAAAGCCAAGCACTCGCCTTTAATCAACGACTGTAGCTAAAAAAAATAATTGCTTGATGGCCTTAAGCCACCGAGCAGTCCATGCACTATCTCGCCAAGTACAAGTAAACAACACTCCAGGTGCACCACATAAATGAAACCACACATAAATCAATGCATGCAATGTTTAAAAATGTGCCTTGAATGTCTTCCCTTGTTTAAAGCGACCACTTACCTGACGTTTCATTGAAGCTGCGCTGCTACTTAACTAATTCGGTGCAAACTAGCACGGTATAGTGGTGAACGTAAGGGTGTTTTGTACCTATAGTCAAATTGTTACAATATTCTTATTACAAGACACATGAGCGACTTTGGTGCCTGCAGACGAATTGTGCTAAAATAGATAACAGCAGTAATCAAATGAAATTGTGAGCGCAATTTCGCTAGTTCCATGCACCGCAGCATTTTTATAAAGCCGGAATGCGAGAACGTGCATACGCTTACGCTTAGGTATATGTCTACGTAAAATGAGGGAGACACGTCGGGAGGTGTCTCAGTGCTAATGCTTTTCACAAAACACGGTGCAAATATTTCGTCCAGCGTTGTTTGAGTGCGTAAACGAAGCAAGGGACGTGTATACGAGTCTTGAAGTCGAGAGACGTTATCACACGTGCGAAAAGGATGAAGAGAGAGAGAGAGAGACTCGTTTCGGCTTCGCGAAAGCTTGAAATTGATAGATAATAAAGACAATTTTCTGGCCCAGCAGACGTCAGGGAAAGTCTCCGCAAAGCAGCGTCAGATGCTCGGAGAGCATAAAAAAGAGGAGTACGCGTTATATGGGTGTGAAGGCGACTCAGAAAGCGAGATGAAGTGTGACTGTCCTTAGATGTGAGAATCATTGCTAATTAGGAGAGTTGAGTTAATGAGCCAAAACTTTCCTAAATAACAATAATGGAAGCAAACTGAGCATTCATCTAGTGAAAGTGACACTAGTGACAGTGAACTCATAATAGTTGATTAGCGTTGTCACAGGCCGATATATATTTTTATTTTGTTATTTATATTTGGCAAACTATGAGAAGGTAGCCTACGTTAGAGCCGGCTATCCCAACGTCATGACAGTAATGTACAAGAATAAATAGCGCATGGTTATACAGTCACACGTGGCAGTTTCTATCTTCTAGTAACCTTGAGCAAACGCATTCTAACTATTTTTTCTATTTTTGACAAAGTTTCACCGGACGTTTTTGCATTTGGCTTCATTCGAAGGAATGACGATATATCAGCAATAGGGCGAATGCAAGCACTGCTACAGTGGACGAGCACTCTGCGTTCGGCTTCGGTGGGAGACGGACGTGTGATGGCTCGCTCCGTGCGAGGTGCTTCGGCGGCCGCTGCTGGCCGCGGTGTCAGGTTCCCTTCTGCACCATCGGATTACCGGTTTTTGTTGCCTACATTGCCGTCGGGTGACAGTATGGAAGAGTGTGTGTTTCTGCACGGGGATTTGGAAAAAAGACCATACCGGTTGGAAGACTTTCGGGCCCCGTTGGAAGAAGTGGGACTCATCAAGGCGATCACTGGCATTGGAGCCTTCCAGATGAATCACATCTGGCTGGCGAAGATGCGAAGCAAGGAGGACAAAGAAGCATTACTCAAAACAGGTGGACTCCGAGTCAAGGGTGGCTTCTGTGCTATCATCGACCCTATCCAACATGATGTAACCGTGAAAATCCACTGGGTTGACTTTGCGGTCTCGAATGAGAGCATTCGACAAGCGTTAGGTGAGTTTGGTGAAGTTCTGGAGGTTTCCAACGACAACTGGACCGTCGCGGGCTTTGAACACGCGATATCGACGACGAGGATGGTGCGACTGAAACTGAAGGAAGGCGTGGTGCTAGAAGACTTGCCGCACCTTTTTAAGATTGGAGGGGGCACCGTCCTTCTTGTGGCCCCGGGTCGGGCCCCGCTTTGCCTAAGGTGTCACATGCAAGTACATATACGACGAGACTGCCAGACTCCCCGCTGTGGTGTATGCCGAGCGTTTGGTCATGAAAGTCAAGATTGCGTCAGGAGTTATGCCAGAGTTACGAAGACCGTGCTGCCAACAGACGACGCCCAAGGTAATCTAATGGACGCCGAAGAGGCTGAGAAAGTGGCCCCTGGCAGCAACGCCATGGGACCCGACGCCGCGGTTCAGGCAACTGGAGAAGAGACAGCCGACGCGACAACGCAAGATGGCAAAGACTCAACGAAAGAATCCGAGGAGTTGGCCGCAACAGGCGGCCAGCAAAACATTCAAGATTCGATGGAGGAAGATATGGGTACCAGTGGCGAGATCGCTACGCCAGAAGCCGGCACAAAGTCTCCGGAAGCGACCACGGGACGCGGCAAGCGTTACCGAGTGGAGAGCACGGAACGCAACCTGAAACGCCCGGAGCGTCTGTGCCATCGCGTCACGGGCGCTAAAAGTAAAAAATATGCCCTCGAAACCCGGTCGGCGTCACCGTCGCCGGTTCGGGGACAGGATCTAGACGCGTAAGACCCCGGTTTTCCCACTGCACGGTATACGAGACACGGTAAGCGCAGGATTGTAGTTTTCATCTTTGTCATCAACATGACTAGCATGACTGCGCCTTTACGCATTGGTACGCTGAATGTACGTGGTCTAGGAACGCGTCGCAAACAGTACCAGTTGAAACTCTTGATGCAAGAAAAAGACCTTGACTTGCTCGCGGTCCAGTAGACTAAAGTTAGTACTGAGGACGCGACTGATAGCTTGGTAGCAGAATTTTCATTGCGGTACAATGCGTGTGTGAGCTATGCAGTGGGAGCATCAGCCGGATGTATTATTTTTGTCAAGAACTCTCTTGGTATTGTAGTGGAAGAGGTCAAAAGTTGCCTACATGGGCGTTTTGTTTTGTGTGACTTTCGTTACGGGAACACTAAATTTATAGTTATCTGTGTATACGCACCTACGAATTCGAGAGACAGATGTTTGTTTTTTCGGGAAATGCAAGCGTACTTTGAATGTCAGAAATGTGTGGTTCTGTTGGGTGACTTCAATTGTGTTTTGACCCAAGAAGATTGCACGTATACTGCTAAATTAGGTGATGAAAGCGTTGGGTTGCTTAGAGACAGCCTTAATAAGTACTTTTTACATGACGTAGCTCTGTTTGCGATGGGTGGCAGTCGCCAGCACTTCACACATTTTCAAGGTTCGAGTCACGCACGACTAGATCGAGCATATGTTTGTTCTGAGATAGTACCTTTATGTCAGAACTATGACGTTTATGCTGTTTCCTTCAGTGATCATTGCTTAGTTTTGTTTGAGATAGGTAGAAAGCGCAAAAAGAAGGTTGTATGGGAAACATGGAAACTGAATACTAAGATAATTACGCACGAAGGGTTTGTAGATAAGACAAAGAAGGAAATCGAAAATTTTTTCAAAAACGCAGAAAGGAGTTCCACGGAAAGATGGGAATTATTTAAGCAAAAGATAAAAATGAATGCAATAGAGTGTGGTTGCTACATGCAGTATCAAGCTCGAAAACAGGAACGTGAGCTACGGGCAGAGCTAAATGATTTGGTGAATATTGAAGCAGAAAACCCGGGCTTATTCACACATCAACTGCAGGTTGTCAAAAACAAAATTGAATGTCTTGAAGAAGATAAATATAAAGGCGCAATTATACGAGCAAGAGCTGAGAGATACCTCGTAGGTGAAGCCCCGACAAAGCGAGCCTTGTCAGATGAAAAGGCATATGCTCGAGCTCACGACATACTAGAGATAGAATGGAATGGTAAAATATTGAAAGAACATAAAGATATTATGAAAGCTTTTGAAAACTATTATCAGGACTTGTTTGCTTATCGCGAACCAAAGGAGCCGGGTTTGGAGATGAGTTCTTGATAGAAATGCCGACACTTAATGCTGAGGACACAAATTTATTGGAAATGTCTATTAGTATAGGGGAAATTGAGAAGGCTATCGATGATCTCGGCATGGGCAAATCACCTGGTCCAGATGGCATTAATGCCGCCTTTTACAAGGCGTTCAAGGAGGATATGGCCGCCGCATTGCATGAGGTTTTTTTCAGAGTCTTTAGATCGCGGAGCTTTGCCTCCATCGTTTAATCGAGCACACACGGTGCTGATTCCTAAAGGAAAAGAGCAACATGTTTTACGCAAAGTGACAGGATACAGGCCAATCACGCTAACAAACGTAGATTACAAGGTGTTTATGAAAGTTCTGGCTAGGAGGTTGCAAGGAGTTATATACAAGTTGGTCGGGTCACATCAGACTTGCGGCATCAAGCGTAGGAGCATATTCACGAATATTCATGTTGCCAGGAGCATTTTGGAGTATTGTGACGCTGCGCTTCTAAAAGTAGCTATGTTGCAAATTGATCTAGCCAAGGCTTTCGACATGGTTCCACACAATATACTCTTCATGCTAGCTGAGTACGTTGGTCTTGGTGCGATCATATGTAAATGTATTAAATTGGCATATAAAAATTCAACCACAAATTTAATTGTAAATAGAGAACTGTCACAGCGCATACAAGTACTTTCCTCCGTGCGCCAGGGGTGTCCTTTAAGTCCTTTGCTCTTCGCTCTGTTTTTGGAACCATTGTGTCAGAAAGTGATTCACCATGCAGGGATTAATGGTTTCAGGTTGCAGTCATGTGAAGTGCGTGTTTTGGCATACGCCGACGATATTGCCTTTTTTGCAGTTGATAGAGAGAGTGTCACTTCGTTATTAAAATCACTCAAAGGTTTGTGACACGAGTGGAAGTTTCATGAACAAAGAAAAAAGCATTGGTTTATGGCATGGTAATTGGGACCTTACGCCCAGTTCTTTTGGAAATATTCAGTGGCTCACGACGCCTAGTCGTTACCTTGGGGTACCATTGGACAGGTATCAAGACAGTGAAGCTTTTTGGCTTGAAAGGCTGAAGAACTGCGCGCGACCGCCGAAGGATGGGGCGGTCGTGGCTTATCAATTTTCTCTCGGTCAGCTGTATGCAACGTGTTTCTGGCTGCTAAAATTATGTACCTTTTGCAAGTACTTAGTTGTAAGCGTAAAACCATTCACAAAGTCCACAGGATATTCGCCACGTTCATCTCGAGCTCTACGTGGGAGAGAACATCTAGAACGAACTTGTTTCGGTGAGTTAAGCAAGGAGGGCTGTCTCTGTGCCATCTGTTTTTTAACTAAGTAATATCACGCTTCCTGCTCAATAGAGACCAGAGAGACCCCTTTTTACGTTCTTTATTTCAAACAACGCTGTTACACCACATGCCTGACTTCTTTGTATCTTCAGCCAGGTGAGAACGACACACCTTATCACCGTTCTTGCGCGAAGTTGTGTTCTCATATCGTTTCTTAAGGGCGAGGTTTTCGATAGATTACCTAACTAATGTGAAAAGAAAGCGCCTTATGAATGACCTAATACAGAATGTTTTTCCTGTGCCCCTGTATCGTTCAAGGTATGAAAAATCATATGGTCATGACGTACTAAAGCGAGTGAAAACATGTGTATACCACCCAATGTGAAAACCTTGTTTTTTAAACTTCATACGGGAACCTTGCCAGTAAAAACGTGGCTTGAAGAGAGAGGGATGTATGTACCATGGGGAAGCAGCTGTCTCCTGTGTAACAAACCTGAGACCATTGAACATGTGTTATTGATTGTAAGAACGCTATTTTCTTTTGGAACATTTTACAGAGAACTTTAAAAAAAGATTTACCTCTTACTTCATATGGAATTCGTTTTTTGCCTTGTGATAGTTCTGTGCAAAATTTGGCTGTTATATTTGTACTTGGTCTTCATTCGGTTTGGCGTAGTATGCTATCGTACAGACACTGTGATGTGAGAGTTCTATCCGTTAATGAGTGTTTCGTGGAAGCTGTTATAAAAGTGCGAGATATGTATAAGACTACCGACTGTAATGAAGATGTAATATCTTTGTTTGACGCGTTGTCACGCATGAAACACGCGTGATAGTGATTGTCATATTAGCTTGACCTGTAGTCAAGAAGGCAATAAAGAAAAAAAAAAGCTACAGTGGACGAGCGTTACAGCGCTCAACTACAATCTACGAGGTACTTGGTTCGATTCGCAGAATCACTGAGCACTTTTTTTTTTTCAAGAGGTTGCCCGGCCTGACATTATGCGTGGTGGCGGGTACTAATTTTTGAGAAGTAGGCTTTCGCACTTGCCTCTTTCACTCCCCTTTTGACCCAAAAGCGCTGTACTGTGCTCCTTCAAAATTTAAACATTTCAGGGTTCATAATTGTTTCCTCCATTCTCTCTTATCGCAAAAGTGTCCAGTGCTGAAATACCAATATTATACCTGGTATGTTACTTTCACGTGTTTGGATATTTTTGACCAGCAATCGGTCTTCAGGGTGTTTTTAAAGAAAATTTACACATGCAGTGAGCTAACTGCTTGCAGCCAAGTTGACTGCCTTTGTAGGGACAAGCTTTCGTGCTAATTTGGTGGGCATCACCACATGCAGCAAGACCAAAGAGCACGGACAGTTAGAGCTGACGCGAACAGAGTGATTAGTTTGTGTCTTCTCTCCCGCTATTTGTCATGCTGCACGCTTCAGTGTAATGTCGCCGTCAATGGTTAAAATGAACTATAGCAGTTAATCGAGTTCTGCTGAGAGGGTCCCCTATTGTCCAGAATGGAACAGAACAATGGCAATAGATTTGGTGTGATAAAGAGATACCTGCTTTTGGTTACTAGAATAAACTACTAAACTGAAGTTTATTTTTTATTAACAACAGTTCCAGTGCAGATGAAAGGTGCATGGACAAAATTCGTGTATTCAGCTTGACTAGGTTTGTGACCTTAATTGGAATTGCGAACCGGTATCACAGTATGCATAAATATCACACACATATACAACCACGGGTGATAGCTTGCTTATTCTGATTAAAATTGAAAGGTTGAAATCGACATATTCAACCAACGCAATGTGTACGAGATATGCCATGTGAAGTATCTATGCTCTAAACTAATCATCGCAGGTTCGTTCCATCTT